>JAYMFT010272774.1:0-10602 GCA_038088735.1 Panulirus argus
CAACAGGTGTGTTTATGTTGGAATAAGCACAAACACCACCTTTGAAACGGAAACGCGAGTGGAGATTATAGTTAGATGTGAAAAAGGGACTTGTGAGAACAAATTACCAAGTGGTGATATCTGGCATCAACCTTATGTTACGAACTGCTGGTGCCAGACCTCGATCTGATTTCACCAGCTGGTCGACTAGTGTTGTCTGCCACCATCCCGATGTTATCAACTAGGGGTGTTTGGTGTTAACATGTTATCAGCTGGTGGTAATTAGCTTTAAACTAATGTTTCCAACTGATGATGTTCAGCATCAACATGATTGTTTCCAGCTGGAGGTGTCTGTCATCAACCCGATGTTACCACCTGTTTGTGTTTGCCATCAATCATGCGACAAAATGATGGTGTATGAAACCAACCTGATGCAACAAATGGCAGTGTTTCCTGCAACCTGATGTTACCAACTGGTGGTGTTTGGCACAAATATGATGTTACAAAGTGGCCGTATCTAGCATCAACATGATCTGAACAAATACTGGTGCATGGTAGCTAACTGATGTTGCCAACATGTGTTGTTTGTCATCAATCTCATGTTAGCATTTGGTCTTTTCTGGCAACAAGTAGTTGTAATTAACTGGTAGTCTTTGGTATCGCCTTGATGTTACCAACTACTGATATTTCGTGTTAGCGTCACTTTACCAGCTTTTGATGATTTGCATCAACTTAATGTTACCCAGTGGTGGTGTTTGCCATCAGCTTCATTTTATCAGTTTGTAGTGTCTGGCATGAACCCGATGTTACCACCTGGTGATATCTCGTATCAACCAGATGGTAGTGTGAAAAATCAATCTGATATCGTCAGCTGCTGGTGTCTGGACTCAATCTGATGTTATCAACTGATGGTGTTTGGCACAAAAATGATGTTACCAATTGGCCATATCTAGCATCAACATGATCTGAACAAATATTAGTGCTTGGCAGCAAACTGATATTACCAACACATGGTTTTTGGCGTCAACCTCATGGAAGCAACTAGTGTTGTCTGGCAACAATTTGATGTTATTATCTGGTAGCGTTTGGCATTACCTTGATGTTACCAACTAGTAATATTTGGTATCAACCTCGCTTTACGAGCTTTTGTTGTTTGGCATCACGCAGATGTTACCCAATGGTAGTGTTTGTCATCAACTTAATTTTGTCAGTTGGTAGTGTCTGGCATCAACCTAATAATACTAACTGGTGATATCTGGCATCAATCAGATATTACTAATTGGTGGTGTCAAACATCAATCTGATGTCACCAGCTGCTGCTGTCTGGACTCAATCTGATGTTATCAACTGATAGTGTTTGGCAACAACATGGTATTATCACTTGGCGGTGATTGGCATCAGTATGATGTTCGAACTGATGGCGTTCAACAACATCCTGATGTACTAACTGGTTTTGCTTTGCATAAACCTGATGATATCAAACAGTGGTGTTTGGCTTCAACATGACGCTAGCAACTGATGGTCTTTGGCACATGCCTGATGCAACGAATGGTACTGTTTTCTGCAACCTGATGTTACCAACTGGTGGGGTTTGATGCCAACCTGATGCTATCATATGATGGTATTTGGCATCAACATTATATTGCCAACTGGTGGTGTCTGTCATCACCCTGGTGATAGTAACTTGTGATGTCTTTCATTAATCTGATGTTACCAACTGGTGGTCCGTGGCGTCAAGCTGATGTTATCATTTGGTGGTGTTTGGCATCAAAATGATGTTACAAACTGGTACTGTTAAACATTAACCTCATATCAACAGCTGCTGGTGTCTGGCATTCATCTAATGTTGTCAACTGATGGTGTTTGGCATCGACATGGTATTATCTCCTGGCGGTGATTATTATCAATATGGTGATCAAAATGATAATGTTCAGCTTCGACCTGATGTTGCTAACTGGTGTTGCTTGGCATCAACCTGATGATATCAGACGGTGGTCTTTGGCTTTAACATAATGTTACCAACCAGTGGTGCTTGGCATCAACCTGATGTTACCAATCGGTGGTGTCTGCTATCAGCCTCATGCTACCAACTGGTGGAGTGTGCCATCACCCAGAAGTTACAAAATGGTGTTGCTTGCTGCACCCTCTTACTACCAGCTGGTGGTCTTTGGCTCCAACCTGATGTTACCAATCAGTGATGTTTTACATCAATCTGATATTACCAACTGGTGGTGTCTGGCATTAACCTGATGTCACCAATTGGTGGTTTGAACATCAAGCTGACTTACCAATCGATGATGCATGGCATCAAAGTGATATTGCAAACTGGTGGTGTCTGATGCCAGCCTGATCTAAACATTGGTTGCGTTTGGCAGCAACCTAATTTTATCAAGTGGCGGTGTTTGGTAGTAACCTAATATTACCTCCTGGTGTTGTCTGGCACTAACCTTATGTTACCTGCTGATGGTATTCGGTATCAACTTGATGTTACCAACTGGTTATGTTAAGCATCAACCTAATGTTACCAACTGGTGGAATCTCGCATTAATTTGATGTCACCAACTGGTGGTCTATGGCATCATTTTTACATTACCAATTGGTGGTGTTTGGCATAAACTTGATTTGACCCACAGATGGTGTTAGATATCAGCTTAATTCTACCCACTGGTACTGTCTGATATCATCCAAATGTTGCCAACCGGTGATATCTGGCATCAACCTGATGTTACGAACTGCTGGTGTCAGACCTCGATCTGATTTCACAGGTTGATCGACTAGTGTTGTCTGGCGCCAACCCGATGTTATCAAATGAAGGTGTTTGGTGTTAACACCATGTTATCAGCTCGTGATAATTAGCTTTAAACTAATGTTTCCAACTGGAGGTGTTTCCTGCAACCTGATGTTACCAACTGGTGAGGTTTGGTGCCAACCTGATATTACCAACTGATGGCGTTTGGTGCCAACCAAATGTTATCAGATGATGGCGTTTGCTGCTAACCTGATGTTACCAAATGGTGGTAATTGGCACCAAACTGATGCTACCAATTGGCAGTGTGTAGCATAAAGATGGTCTGCATCAGTACTGGCGTCTGGCAGCAATTTGATGTTACCAACATGTGATGTTTGGCATCAACATCATGTTGGCAACTAGTGGTGCTGGCAATAACTTGATGATAGTAACTGGTATTGTTTGGTATCAGGTTGATGTTACCAATTAGTGACGTTTGGCATTAACCTCCCATTACCAGCTTTTGATGTCTGGTCGTCAACCTGATGTTATCCTATGGTGGTGTTTGGCATCACCTTCATTTCATCAGTAGGGAATGTCAGGCATCAACCTAATGTTACCAACTCATGATATCTGGTATCAACCAGATGTTACTAACTGTTGGTGTTAAATATCATTCTGATATCACCAGCTACTGGTGTCTATCAGCAACCTGTTGATACCTTCTACTGGTGTCTGGCATAAATCTGATGTTATCAACTGATGGTGTTTGGCTTCAACCACTTGTTACCAACTAATGGTGTTTAGCGTCAACATGTTAATATCAAATGACGTTGATTACCATCAATATGATGTTCAAACTGATAATTTTCAGCATTGACAATGAGATTACTAACCGTTGTTTCCTGGCGTCAACCTAATGATATCAAACGGTGGTTTTTAGTTTCAACATGATGTTATCAACTGGTGGTGTTTGTCAGCAACCTGATTTATCATATGTTGTATCTGGCATCAAACTAATATTACCAGTTGGTGGTGTTTCGAATCAAACTGATGTTACAAAGTGGTGATGTCAAACTTCAACCTGATTTCAACAGCTACTGGTGTCTGTTATAATCTGGCGTTACAATCTGCTGGTGTCTGTCCTCAATCTGATGTTATCAACTGATGGTGTTTGGCATGAACATGGTATTATCACCTAGCGGTTAGTAATATAAATATGATGTTCAAACTGATGGGGTTCATTATCAACCTGATGTTAGTAACTGGTGTTTCTAAACATAAACCTGATGATATCAAACGGTGTTTGGCTTTAACTTAATGTTACCAACTGATGGTGTTTGGCAACAACATGATATTATCAACTGGCAGTGATTAGCATCAACATGATGTTCAAACGGATGTTGTTCAGCATCAACCTGATGTTTCTAACCGTTGCTGCTTGGCTTCATCCTGATGATATCAAACGGTGGTGTTTGGCTTCAACCTGATATTGCCAACTGGTGGTGTTTAGCATCAACCTGATGTTACCAAATGGTGGTGTTTGCTGCAACCTCATCCTACCAACTGGTGGTGTTTGGCTGTAAACTGATGTTAACAACTGGTGATGTTTTGCATCAACCTGATGTTGCCAACTGGTGGTGTCTGGCATTTACCTGATGTCATCAACTGGTGGTCTGTGGCATCAACCTGACGCGACCAGTTGGTGGTGTTTGGCATCAAAGTGATGTTGCAAACAGGTTGTGTCTCATATCAACCTGATCTGACCGCAGATGGTGCTTGGCAGCAAGCTAATTCTACTAAGTGGTGGTGTTTCGTATTAATCTGATGTTACCATCTGGTGTTGTCCGGCATTAAACTGATGTTACCGACTGTTGGTGTTTGGTATCAACTTGATGTTACCAAATGATGGTGTTGGTATCATCTTGACATTACCAACAAGTGACATCTGGCATCAACCCGATGTTAGCAATTGGTGAAGTTTTACATCAGCCTGATGTTAGCATCTGGTGGTGTCTGGCTTTAACCTGATGTCACCAACTGGTTGTCTGTGGCATCATCCTCAGTTTACCACTTGGTGGTGTATCCTATCAACTTGATTTTACCCACTGCTGGAGTTTAACTTCAGTTTGATTTTACCCACTGGTAGTATCTGATATCATCCAAATGTTGCCAAGTGGTGATATATGGCTTCAACCTGATGTTGTCAAATGCTGTTGTCAGACCTCGATCTGATTTCACCAGCTGGTTGACTGGTGTTATCTGGCACCATCCCGATGTTATCAACTGAGGGTGTTTGGTGCTAACATTACTTTATCAGCTGGTGGTGTTTAGCATCAGCCTAATGTTACCAACTGATAATGTTTAGCATCAACATGATGTTTCCAATTGGAGGTGTCTGCCATCAACCCGATGTTACTAGCTGGGTGTGCTTGGTATCAATCATGCTACCAACTGGTGTATCTTTCACATACATGCTGTAACAAATGGTAGTGTTTCCTGCAGCCTGCTGTTACCAGTTGGTGAGGTTTGATACCAACCTGATGTTACCAACTGGTGGTGCTTGGTAGCAACATGACACTACTAAGTGGTGGTGTTTGGTGCCAGCCTGATGTTACCAAATGGTGGTGTTTGGCACCAAACTGATCTTACCAATTGGTGGTATCCAGCATCAACATGATCTGAACAAGTACTAGTGTTTGGCAGCAATCTGATGTTACCACCGTGTGATTTTTGGCATCAGCTTCATGTTAGCAACTAGAGTTGTCTGGCAACAACTTGATGTTACAAACTGGTATTTTTTTGCATTAGCTTGATTTTTACCAACTAGTGATGTTTGGCATCAACCTCACTCTATCAGCTATCCATGTCTGGCATGAACCTGAAGCTACCCAATGGTGGTGTTTGGCATCAACTTCATTTTATCAGTTGGTAGTGTCTGGTATCAACCTAATGTTACCAACTGCAAATATCTGGCATCAACCAGATGTTACTAACAGGTGGTGTCAAACATCTACCTGATATCACCATCTGTAGGTGTTTGGCATCAACAATGTATTATCAACTGGATGTGGTTAGAATCAATATGATGTTCAAACTGATGGTGTTCAGCCTCAACCTGATGTTACTAGCCGGTGTTGCTTGGTTTCATCCTGATGATATCAAACGGTGGTGTTTTGCTTCAACCTGATGTAACAGCTGGTGGTGTTTGGCATCAACCTGATACTATCATATGGTGGTATTTGGCATCAACATGATATTGCCAACCGGTGGTGTCTGGCATCAACCTAATATTTCCAAATGGTGGTATTTGTCTTCAACCTGATATTGCCAACTGTTGGTGTCTAGCGTCAGTCTGATGTTACCAACTAGTGGTGTTTGTCATCAAGCTGGTGTTACCGACTGGTGGTGTTTGTTGTAGCCTGATGATATCAAATGGTGGTGTTTGGCGTCAACCTCATGCAACTACTGTATGTGTTTGGCTCTAACCTGATGTTGCCAACTAACTGGTGGTTTGTGGCATCAACCTGACGTTACCAGTTGGCGGTGTTTGGCATCAAACATGTTGCAAACTGGTGTTGTCTAACATCAACCTGATCTGAACCACATGTGGTGTTTGACAGCAACCTAATTCTACCAGTTAGGGGTGTTAGGTAATAATCTGATGTTACCATCTTGTGTTGTCTGGCACTCATCTGATGATACCAAGGGGTGGTGTTTGGTATCACCTTGATGTTACAAAATGATGATGTTTTGCATCATCTTGTTAAAACCAAGAAGTGATATATCGCATCAATCTGATGTTACTAACTGTTGATACTGGGCATCAACCTGATGTTACCAACTGGTGGCATTTGACATCAACCTGATTTAGCCAGCTGGATGTGTTTGGCATTAATCTAATATTATCCCCTGGTGGCGTCTAGCATAAACCTGATGTGACCAACTGGTGGTCCGTGGCACCACCCTGATGTTACCAATTGGTAGTGTTTGGCATCAACTTGGTTTTACCCACTGGTAGTGTCTGGTATCATCCAAATGTTGCCAGCTTGTGATGTCTGGCATCAGACCTCGATCAGATTTCACCAGTTTGTCAAATGGTGTTGTCTGGCACGATCCCGATGTTATCAGGTGAGGGCGTTTGGTGTTAACATGATGGTATCAGCTGGTGGTATTTACATCAACCTAATGGTTCCAAATGATAATGTTTGGCATCAAAAGGTTTCCAAATGGAGGTGTCTGCTATCAACCCGATGTTACCAACAGGTTGTGTTTGGCGTCAATCATGCTACCAACTGGTGGTGTCTGATATCAACCTGATGCAACATATGGCAGTTTCCTGGAACGTGATGTTACCAACTGGTGGTGCTTGGTTCTGACTTGATGTTTCCAACTGGGGGTGTTTGGTGCTAACCTGATATTACCAACTGGTGGTGTTTGGCAGCAATCTCATGCTACCAATATGTGGTTTTGGACGTCATCCTAATGTTAGCAACTACTGATGTCTCGCCAAAACTTGATGCAACTAACTGGTATTGTTTGGCATCATATCAATTTTACCAACTAATGATGTTTGGCATCGACCTGATGATATCAAACGGTGGTGTCTGGCATCAATCTGATGTTATCAACTGATGGTGTTTGGCATCAATATGGTATTATCGACTGCCAGTGACTACTATCATGATGTTGAAACTGATAGTGTTAAACATCAACCTGATGTTACTAACCGGAGTTGCTTGGCATCAGCTTGATGATATCAAACGGTGTTTGGCTTCAACTTGATGTTACCATCTGGTGGTGTTTGGTATGAACCTGATGCTATCATATGGTGGTGTACAGCATTGACCTGATGTTACCAAACGGTGGTGTCAGATATCATGCTGATATCTCGAACTAGTCGTCTATGGCATCAGCCTTATGTCACCAACTGCTGGTGTTGGGAATCTACTTGATGTTATCAATTGTTGGTATATGACCACCTCACCTTGCCAAAGGGCTGTGATTTGCTTAAATCTGGTGCTATCATCTGGTGGTGTCTAACATGAGCCTTATTTTACCAAATAGTGGTGTTTGGTATTAGCATGATGTTACCTACTGGTGGTGACTGGTATCAGCTTAATGTTACCAACTGCCAGTGTCTGGTATTAACATAATACCACCAACTGGTGGTGTGTGGCATCAACTCGATGTTACCAACTGGTGTTTGGCATCACTTGATGTTACCTGCTGGTGGTATTAGTTATCAACCTGCTTTTTTCAACTTGAAGAGTCTGGCATCAATCTGATGCTACCAACTAGTAGTGTCTTTCATCAACCCGATTTTACCAACTGCTGGTGTCATATATCAACCTGATATCACCAGCTGGAGACGTCTGGCATCAGCCTGATGTTACCAACTGGTGATATCTGGCATCAACCAGATGTTACTAACTGGTGTTGTCAAACATCAACGTGATATTACCAGCTGCTGGTGTATGGTAGCAACCTGGTGTTACCATCTGCTGGTGCTTGGCATCAATCTGATGCTATCAACTGATGGTGTATATCAACATGGTATTATCAATTGGCAGTGTTTTGCATCAACATGATGTTCAAACTGATGGTGTTCAGCATCAACCTAATGTTTCTAACCTGTGTTGCTTGGCATCAACCTGATGATATCACACAGTGGTGTTTGGCTGAAACCTAATGTTATCAAGTGGTGGTGTTTGGCATCAACCTGATTCTATAATATGGGGATGCTTGGCATTAACCTGATATTTTCAATTGGTGGTATTCCGCATCAACCTGATATTACCAACTGATGGTGTTTGGTGTCAACTTAAAGTTACCAGTTAATTACGTTTGGCATTAAACTGATGCTACCAATTGGTGGTGTTTGGTATTGACTTGATGTTACCAACTGTTAGTGTCAGACATCAGCCTGAAATATCTAACTGCTGGTGTCTAACAGCAACCTGGTGTTACCATCTGATGGTGTCTGGCATCAATATGATGTAATCAACTGATGGTATTTGGCATCAACATGGTATTATGAACTGGCGATGATTAGCATCAACATAATGTTCAAACTGATGGTGTTCAGCTTCAACCTGATGTTACTAATCGGTGTTGCTTAGCATCAACCTTATGATATTAAACTGTGGTGTTTGGCTTAAACTTAATGTTACCAACTGGTTGTGTTTAGCATCAACCTGATGCTATCATATGGTGGTGTCTGCTATCAGCCTCATGCTACTAACTGGTGGAGTGTGGCATTACCAAGATGTTACCAAAAGGTGAGTCTTACTATAATCTGATGTTACCAAATGGTTGTGTTTAGCGTCAGCCTCATGCTACCAACTGGTGGTGTTTGGCTCCAACTTAATGTTACCAACTGGCGATGTTCTGCATTAACCTGATGTTACCAACTGGTGGTCTGTGGCATTATCCTGACGTTACTAATTGGTGGTTTTTGGCTCCATCTTGATTTTACCTACTGGTAGTGTCTGGAATCATCCAAATGTTGCCAACTGATGATATGTGGCATCAACCCGATGTTACCAAATGGTTGTGTTTAGCATCAATCATGCTAAAATTAGCGGTTTTTGGTATCAAACTGATGCAACAAATGATAGTGTTTCCCGCAACTTGATGTTACCAACTGGTGGGGTGTGGGGCCAGCCAGATGTTACCAGCTGGTGGGGTCAGCCGGTGGTGCTTGGTGCCAATCTGATATTACCAGTTAGTGGTGTTTGGTGGTTTTTGGCACCAAACTGATGTTACCAATTGGTGGTGTCTAGCATCAACATGATCTGAACAAGTACTGGTGTTTGGCAACAATCTGATGTTACCAACATGTAGTGTTTGGCATCAGCCTCATGTTGGCAACTAGTGGTGTCTTGCTACAACCTAATGTTACTAACTGGTTTTGTTTGGCATCATCTTGATATTTCCAACTTGTGATGTTTGGCATCACCCTCACTTTACCAGTTTTTGACGTCTGGCATTAACCTGATGTTACTCAATGGTGGTGTTTGACATGAACTTGATTTTATCAGATGGTAGAGTCTGCCATCAACCTGATATTACCAACTTGTGATATCTGTCATCAACCAGATTTTACTACTGGTGGTGTCAATCATCATCCTGATATCAACAGCTACTGGTGTCTGGTAGCAACCTGGCGTTACAATATGCTGGTGTCTGGCATCAATCTGATGTTATCAACTGATGGTGTTTGGCATCAACGTGGTATTATTAACTGGCGGTGATTAGCATCAATATGATGCTCAAACTGAATGGCGCTCAGGATCAACCTGTTGTAACTAACCGTTGTTGCTTGGCACCAACCTGATGATATCAAACGATGGTGTTTGGCTTCAACTTGATGTTGCTAACTGGTAGTGTTTGGCATGAACCTGATGCTATCATACAGTGATGTTTAACATTAACCTGATATCATTAAGTGGTGGTGTTCAAAATCAAATTTATGTTACCAACTGATTGTGTTTAGTGTCAGCCTAAAGTTACGAACTGGTGGTGTTTGGCATTCACTTGATGTTACCAACTGGTGGTGTGAGATATCATCCTGATACCACGAGCTTGTCTTCTATGGCATCAACCTTATGTCACCAACTGCTGGTGTTGAGCATCTATTTGGCATCAATTGTTGGTATTTTCGACCTCACCTTGCCAGAGGGCTGTGATTTGCTTAAATTTGGTGCTATCATCTGGTAGTGTCTAACACAGCATCTCCCAAACTGGGGGAAATTTCCCCCTGGGGGAAATTTGAAGCTACCAGGGGGAAATGATTACACTGCCTACTAGCAATAAAAAAAAAATCTCAGATGGATTTTCTCATGTCTGAGAGAGAGAGAATGCCAGTTGTAAATGGGCGGCGCCGTATCTAC
>JAYMFT010272785.1:0-10602 GCA_038088735.1 Panulirus argus
GTTTGCATTTCACGATATGTTTTGGTATGTACAAGAATGTCATCAGCATAACTAATAGTGATATTGCTGGGACACTGTGGAATCGATCTCAGTAATGCATTGATTAGTACATTGAACAAAGTGGGGCTGAGTACGCCATACTGAGGCATGACTTTACCTATGCCTTAAGGCATCTTTCACCTGACTAATGGCGTGGCCTTCCAGGTCACAGCAGTGGGGTCGACGACTCGTCTGGCTAACCGTCTGCCTCGTTATGATGAGCTGGGGAACATACCAGTGCTACAGGGTCGTCGCCGAATACCTCACCTACCCAAAGAAGGTAACCATTGGGGTAAGTACCGTAAGGTTTGCCTTACCTTACAAGGGCAACCTCAGAGAAGGCAACCAATTGGGGTAGGAAGAACAGACTGCCGCACCTTATTACAGGAGCTTACCCCCCCCCCACATACACACCTAGCCTCGCCTTCAACCAATGCCCCTTCATCCAATCCTCTACACAAAAGTATTTGTGAAACCAATTTGGGGACAACAAAAAGCTATGAAAATTACAAAGGTGTGGGAGTCGATCTCGTGACTTGGACTCGAAAAAAAAAGAGAAAAAAATCGTTTCATTACTAAAACATTTGCCACATGCCTTTTTAATTTTTTGTAACACTGTTTTTGTACCTCGTTATTACTCGCTTACATAAAAAGCAGTCTTTCTTGACTCCTTGGGTACGACCCATGAGCAAAAAAGTACGACCCTTGCGCATGGCGACTGACACGACCTACGAGAGTCAGGCCAAAGGCCAGTTAACAATACCCAAGGGTCGTGCTGCAGTGCTCTAGGGGTCGTAGAGTCGTACTCGCCAGGTCTCTATACCCAAGGGTCGTATAGTCGTACTCGAGGGTTTGTACCCTCATGCTAAATGGAATTAAAGAAATGCAACCCTTTCGAAATCAACAAACAAGCTGTTCCTATATAACGGCCTCAAGTGTCAAATATTATACTTTGCAGTTTACATGTACTTCTTAACTCGGCCCCTCCGGAAAAAAAATCATGAATGTTTAATCTCTTCAGTAAGTGTAGTAAGTGTCTAAAAATTGCGTGTAAAAAAAAATATGGAAGGACTTGCGTGTAGAGGAATGTATGAAGAAAGAACCAAATGAATTTTAGATGGAGAACGGGCAAACTGGGTGAAGGAAGGAAGCGGAGCAATGCAATGTTCATAAAATAGTTTGAATATATAATTTTCACGCAATGACTAAATATAGTCGGAGACACCTGTACAATAGTGGGAAGGAGTTCTAAGTTAATATGGTCTGACATCTATGTTCATCAAATATCCTTCTACGTTTTCCTCGCTTAGCCTGCTCCACATAATTATAAATTCATTCTTATAAAAATGCACGAAAAATTTTCCCATCTAAATCCTTTTCCTACTCATAAAGAACTCTCCTCACTCACTATCACGCCACAGTCTTGTTTGCAATCACCCATCTTAAACTCCTTTTCAATCATCAGTCCAGTAGTCGGTATCCAGCACCTCATCATAGTAATCAACTTTGTGCTGCTGAATTATATCGTAATAAGCTGGGGCTATTTCCTTCAGCCACTCGGGTTCAAGGCTCGTTACGGTACGCAGCTAGTTGCATCTAGCAAGGACACACTCATTGTACAGCACAAGCTTAGCGGTCCTGTCTACGCAGCTCGATCCGTGGATTCTGGCCCTTTCTTCTCGTGGGAGTGTTAAGAACTCTCCATCTGTGAAAAAGGCAGTTTGCCTGAAGAATCCCGAGAGCAAACATTTCTTTATGTTATCATAGTAATCCTTTGACGTGTGAGGGGTAGACGCAAACCCGAGACGTAGTGTTTCCATTATTCCCAAGAGCTGCTTGCGGACTCTGTTGGCTTGTCTTAGCGATGAGATATTCAGGAAGTTCTGATAGCACCACCTAGGGTCCATCCTGTTCCTCTCGAACTCCTGGAAGACGTTAAGTAACGTGATGTGGTCGCCGTGAGCGTCTTCGAACTGGCGTTTTTTCATTTCTGCGGCCTCCCTTTCCGAGTAGGGTCTGACGAAGCACTGCGGCACGCTAAGCATGGCACAGATCGACAAGATTTCACTTGAACATCTGTAGTGTGAGGAGCTTACGATTGTTTTCGAGAGCTGAGGATCAACTGGGAACTTGGACATGGTCTCGCCAAGTCGCGTCACTTCGCCTTCCTTGTCGAGAGCTCCCAGCGTTGTAAGCACTTCAACGGCTGATATAAATGCTCCAGGATATGGCTGATCAAGGAAATCAAACCGAAGCAAGTCCTTAATACCTTGCAACTTCATTTGGAGGACGTATTTTTCGAGATTACACCTCATTATTTCGGGCGTCGGGTTTTCTTCAAAAGAGTCGAAATCCTCTTCCGAGTATAAACGGAAACATTTTCCTGGCCTAGTCCTACCGGCACGCCCAGCACGTTGTTGTGCTGAGGCCTTGCTGATCCTGCACTGTACCAAAGATTCAACTCGGTTACTAGGATCGAATCTATTCTCCTTCATATATCCGGAATCTACAACGTACGTGATACCTTCTATAGTTAGAGACGTCTCGGCAATGTTGGTTGAAATAATCACTTTCCGACTTATGGCACCGTTGGGTTTATTCGGCGGGGCTGGCTCAAAAATGCGTTGTTGCTGGTTTGGAGGAAGGGTAGCGTATAGAGGAATGCATTCTAAAGCTCCTTGATACTACCTAAAGTATTGTATCTCCTTATTGAGTTGATAGCACGCCTCTTCTATCTACTCTTGACCAGGCAGAAACACCAAAATATCTCCGTCTTCCTCTTGAACGTGGATCTGTAACACGGTATCCACTGCTACATCCACAAAATTTCCAACTGCATCGTAAGCATAGAACACTTCTACCGGATGCTTTCGGCCAGGGATACTCAGGAGCGGGGCATCATTAAAGTACTGCTGAAACTTCCCGGCATCAAGGGTCGCTGACATTACTATTACTTTGAGATCCTTTCTTCGCTTTAAAGCATTTTTCACTTTTGCAAGCAGCATGTCCGTCTCAACTGTGCGCTCATGCGCTTCGTCAATGATAACGACTTGGTATTTACTGAGCAGTGGGTCTCTTATCGTCTCTCTGTTCAACCAACCATCAGAGGTGAACTTCAATACGGTTCTATGACTGCAAAAGTCATCAAAGCGCACGCTATAGCCAACCTCCCGCCCAAGTCTCACTCCTAATTCTTTAGCAACACGTTCGGAAACGGATATTGCTGCCATCCTCCTGGGCTGGGTGCAGACGACCATCTTATTGCCGACGGAATTCGCGTAATCTAAACACCATTTTGGAACTTGTGTCGTTTTTCCTGACCCAGTTTCTCCTACCAGAATAATGACTTGATGCTCATTGAGGTGTTCAACGAATTCATCATGGTATTCCCATATGGGTAGGCCTCCTCCTTTTTTCAAGAGCGCCTTTGACGTGTATGCAGAGACTTTTAATGCATACATCGTAGGGTTTCTCGCTTTTACAACCCTGTCCGTCTTTATCATCGTCTGCTCTTTTGAAACATTTTTGTCACCAGTCTGAGAGATTTCTCCATCTTGACTCTGTTGCACTTCCGCAGTCTGAGAGATTTCTCTATCTTGATTCTGTTGGACTTCTTCAGTCTGAGAAACTTCTCCATCTTGACTCTGTTGCACTTCTTCAGTCTGAGAGACTTCTCCATCTTGACTCTGTTGCACTTCTTCAGTCTGAGAGACTTCTCCATCTTGACTCTGTTGCACTTCCTTAGTCGAACTTTTTCCATCTGTCCCTTCTGGGTGTTCTTCTTCATGACACTCCATTACAGGTTCTTCTCCTTTAAGACCTTTCAATTCCTTCCCCCAAAAGTAGTGGATGATAAACAGCACTACTGAGAGAACGACAATCAGAATCATCTCCGCTACTCGAAACGGGATGCCTTCCAGGGTTCTTTGTTCAAACCTGAGGCACTCTTCGTAATTAGATTCCAGCGCCTCAATGTGTTCGGTCAAAATAAAATGTGCCACCAAAGGTCCATAAAGAGGGATTTCCTCCCACATTGACCGGCTGTACATTTCACCCGAGAACTTTGGAAATCTCTTACCAAAGAAGCCCAACCAAAACTGACCTTTGAGATCACTATATTTTCTTAGGTTCCTTTCACTAAGTTCGGTCGATTTCTTTTCAAGGTAATCGTACTGCGTGTAACGCAGAACTACACTTGCTATGAGGACCGAAGCTAGTAATACTAACACTTTCATTTCTCCCAAGTCGTTTAAAATTTTATCTCTCATTTAGTCCTTAAAATGACAATTACACATCCTAGATGTTAGCATAAAAAAATAATAAAGGTGGAAGTAAATGCTGAAAACATCACTGATGGTAGTAGGAGTGATGAAGGCAAGTTAGGCCAAGAAATTTAAGAAGACAGCAAATAAAATGAAACATTAGTATATAGTGAAGATAAGTATATTGTGAAGACTGAAGGTAAAGGTGTACTGAGGACGAAGGGGCGGTGAAAAAAGGGTGTAGTGAAGTGAAAGAGAGTAAATAAGATGTCACTACTAGTAGCAGGAGTGATGAAGGTAAGTTAGGCAAAGAAATTAGAGAAGACAGCAGATAATATGAAACATTAGTATATAGTGAAGATAAGTATATTGTGAAGACTGAAGGTAAAGGTGTACTGAGAACGACGGGGCGGTGAAAAAAGGGTGTAGTGAAGTGAAAGAGAGCAGATAAGATGGCCTTTCACCTGAAACATTAGGATGCAGTGAAGATAAATAGGTGTGTTTATGTTGGAATAAGCAAAAACACCACCTCTAAACCGGAATCACGAGTAGAGATAATAGTTAGATATGAAAAAGGAACTAATGAGAACAGCAATAGACAACTGTGTCTCAGAGAGAAGTAAGATATTAGGAGAGGTACTAAACAGACGGTGTTCAACTGAGGAAAGGTTACTAGAGAGACCTCGAATCAACTTTGGTATACTGAAGAGAAAAGGAGGAAGGTCTCACAGAGAGGAAAAAGGTTGCGGGAGGAGCAGGGACTACTTCTGCCAGACCCTTCCCTCTCATTGGCAGTAGAGTCAGGCTGAAACCCGGAGATTCTTAGCACCCCATGATGCCGGGAACTAAGGGCCATAGATTTAACGGACTGTGTCATGACGATAGAGAGTGGGGTGGCATGTATATACATATATTCAGAAGACATCTAGGTTACATCTGAGCTATTTCTAAATACTGTTGTAAATTGAAAATTTGTCAAGAAGGCATATGTAACCCATAAGTCCTTCCTAAACAAAGGTACTTATTCTTCATATATTTCTGCTCCTGTTAAGTGTATACAGAGTTCATCTTATTCTGATTCATGTATCAATAATTTCCTTTGTGATGTAAGATTTATTGGTGGTCAGCTGAGGGATACTGTGTCCCACCCTGGCGACATCCCCTTAAATCTCTGAGCTATTAGCTGTGACACGATCCGAACACTGCCTCCCTCACTGGCAGTGCCTTATTTAGCACTGAGCGGATATCCAGAGTTCCTGAGCATATCTTAGCAGCAGCGTCCTAAAGATTTCCAGCTTGTACAGGGCAGGCAGACTTCTCACCCCAGTTCACCTGTATGTGGCGATCGCCTCCAACATCTCGGAGGATGAACTGTCCACCGCTTGCTTCACTTGCCTCTGCCCTTTTCCACCGGGTTACGGATTACTGATCATCGGGTTCTTCTCTCTCTCCTTACTCATTACTCCATCCCCCCCCACCTCTGCAGGTTCTTCAGTTTCCTCTCTCCCTACTGTTTACCTCTTCCTCTTCCTCCCCGCGACAGGTTGAGGAAGACCTGGAGGTAGAGTTCCCGGCAGTGACTGTGTGCAACCTTAACCCCCTGGGCAACGAGGAGGAGCTTCGAGACCACCCTACCTGGGGACCCTTCGTCGAGATCGAGGCCGAAAACGAAATAGCCAGTCAGTTCGAGGACGGATTAAGCAGTATGAGGATTTACCGGGGAGGAGGATGGATTAGTGATGAGGATTTACTAGGAAAAAGGATCTATTAGGGATGAGGACGAATTAGGGAGTATGAAGACGTATTGAGGAGGTAGAAGGATTAGGAAATTGGGACGTACTTGAGAAGGGAACGACTTTTATAAGAGTCTGGGACCAATCAGGGATTATGAGTTGATTCAGTAGTTCTAGTAACGAATCAGAAATAGTTAGAATGTTTACGGAATAGAGCTAAGATCAGGATATAAAAAAAAGACGTCGCATGAAACGAGAACTGTGAAATATCTCTACCCTCACATATGTTGATAGTAACGTGCCCGATAATACCGACATAAAGCTTATATACTATGGCTAAGTCAGCCCTAAAACACTCGTTAACTCACACACACACACACACACATATATAACTTTCAAAACTTCCCACACTGTTTCCGTGCATCATAAACCGTAACCCGACCAGGTTAAGCTATGGCCATACCTACAAACAAAAAACTTCTGGGTAATGACTGGCGTTGCCATGCAGCGAAGTGCTGAAAATTACAACAGTTACTGATAAGTTACGTGCTTGGGTATGGCCATAATGCTGGCGTTACAGAAACTGGGATCAGGTTGTCTTTCTCAAGGGGTGGATAGGTAAAATGTTTACGCAAAAATTTGTCTTCTTTTTTCTTAGTAACTGTTCCTTGATGAATATAATCATCTGTCGTGTAAGTGTTGGTATCTTAAGATAATCATCGGATTAAAGAATTAAAAGGCCGTCAGAGGACTGGGTTTGAAAGGTGAGGAAATATGTGGGATTTTAAATGAACCATAATGATCAATATCATCATGATCATTATACTCAAGGAGCCAAGTTATTATAGTGGCAGGCCCTTTGTCCTCGCACTAACTACCTTATCATACTGAAAGCGCCTAGTAATCATGATCATGAGGTTTTCAACATTTTAAAGGGGCTATTTAATAATTAGCCTCTCATTACAGGACAGGTATCAATCTATCGTTCTGAACAGGGGTTGAATGCACTGCATCCATCACACGTCAAGGGCCAGTTGATGGTGTACACTTAGAAAAGGATTTCACCTTATCGCACTCATCAAATATCGAGGGTAAAAATCATCATATTCATCACACTTACAAAACGGGGTGCCATGGTTCACCGTGTGTTCATCACAATTATCAACACGAACGATCGACGGTCGTGAGAGACGAGACCATGGCCTTCGGCCTCTCCCCCCCCCCCCCAAATTACGCCTAAGCTGATTACAAGGACCATTTTTTCCCTTCGATGAATAACAAAGTCAGCGTTGAATAAAAGATGGGCCATCGCGTGACCCGAGGCCCCCACCCCACCTTCGTTACAACTCTCCATGTGCGTCAAATGAACAATTCTCTCTCTCTCTCTCTCCTCTTTGTGCTTAGCCTCCTAACCCTTTTAAAAGTTTTGGTAAGGTTTCTGTGTGGGAGCGTGATTACCATTCGTGTGTTACGGGGAGCGAGGTTTACGCTCGTGTTGCCCCGCCTCTTAACCTTGTAAATATGAACGTATGTACGTATGCAAAAAAGCACACACACACACACACACACAAGCAGCCTATGGCACGTTCCCATATATCGATGAGCCCCGACGTGCCGACTGCCGCGCCCAGGGTGCGAACCCACGTGGTTTCGATCCCGGGCCGGCCTACGGTCGTTAGTGCCAACCACTACAACACGCAGGCCCATGTGCGTGTGTGTATGTGTAATAACCTAATTACCCAGTACAGTGCCTTATCTCTCGAACGTTCTCTACTATCATACAGCTTCTTAACACTATTTCTCGAACTTTCTCTACTGTCATATAGCTTCTTAACCCTATTTTTCGAACTTTCTCTTTTTCTACTGTCATATAGCTTCTTAACCCTATCTCTCGAACGTTCTCTACTATCATACAGCTTCTTAACCCTATTTCTCGAACGTTCTCTACTATTATACAGCTTCTTAACCCTATTTCTCGAACTTTCTCTATCATACAGCTTCTTAACCCTATTTCTTGAACTTTATCATACAGCTTTTTAACCCTATTTCTCGAACGTTCTCTACTATCATACAGCTTCTTAGCCCTATTTCTTGAACTTTCTCTATCCTACAGCTTCTTAACCCTATTTCTCGAACGTTCGCTACTATCATACAGCTTCTTAACCCTATTTCTCGAAGTTCTCTTCTGTCATATAGCTTCTTAACCCTATTTCTCGAACTTTCTCTACTATCATACAGCTTCTCAACCATTTGTATGGAAATGGCATGGACAAGTTAGCCTCTTCCAACCATCCACAAGTGTTAACACCACGAAAGAACCTCTTTACATCGTCCTCTGATGGTTCGATTCCTACATCTTAGGAAGACTTGTTCACTGCCGACTCGATCAGGTCGGTGTAGAACTCCAAGTCTGTGATCAAGTCACTCCCAAATCTTCTCTCTTTCATGGTGGGCAAATTCATGCACTCTAACCTCTCACTGGAACCGGAAAAACCGGTTGTGGTAGTTACAGGCATTGCTTGGAGGGCTTTGTTGGAGGAAGGGAGGAACGGGTAGGTGTTATAGGAAATGAAGACTTTGTTTAGAGGGGTTTGTTAGAGGAAGAGAGGGACGGGTAAGGCGTCATACAAATTAAAGTATCTAGGGAGAATTTGCTGGGAATATATTTATCTACTATGGAGTGTGGTAAGGCAAAAAAGTAAAAGATCCTAGACCTAAACCCAAGTGTTCTATTGCTAGCAAATAAACCAGTTCGGTAAACTGTTAATCAAATATCCATAGGACGCTTCTTGAGAAATATATATTTGAGGACATTGCAGTAAATCAATGTTCAAGAAAAAGATAGAAAGAAATATAAACTTGAATGATATGTGTAATATATTTCGAGGCGATAAATGGTAATGAGGCTTATTAATTAATCACAATTTTGTTTACTACCTAACCTCTACGGAAATCTGTAAACACAACGAACAGATTTATATTGCATGTTCAAAACTGCCGTTTACACAGTGTCGGGTCTATTACCTGAATTTGTTGTTGGTAGGGAGGTAGAGTGTGTGTATGAGTTCGAGGATGATGGTGCTTGTCTGTGGTCTGAGCAGGAGTCTGTGTTTAGGGCATGCTTAGAGTACGTTGTGTTCAAAGTGTAGTAGGACAGTAGACGGGCAGTTGTAGATACAGGTCACGCCCCTTGAAGCTAGAGAGCTGTACTTAGCAAGGGGTCATGTAGGATACCACCCTCCTAGGTCACGCTCTTGAAGTTACAGCGCAGTAGACATGGGTCAGTCACGCGGGCCAGAGAGCAGTGGCTGACCGCCCACAACCTTGCAGTGTGTGAGGGCCTCGATACCTACGCCGGCCAATACGATGACCACGACGTCAACATCATCGACGGATCCACCTTTGGCGAGGAATCTTACCCAGATACAGATGAAGGTAAACGAATATATATATATATATATATATTCAAGTCTCTTTCGTTCTAATCATTCGCTCTATTCAGAGATCCAGAAACTTCAAAGACACAAACGACACATGGGTGACAAGCCCTTTATGCAAAACACAAAAGGTAAAGATCACACACGCCCATACGTCGGAATTAAAGAAAAACGGAAATAAAAAAAGAGAAAATAAATATAAAAAAATAAAAGTTTGTATACAACTAGGCTCGTCAAGATTATCATTACTATTATCATTATTATCATTGTCATCATCATTCTAATTCATTTGTTTGCGAAGTCTCAGGGGAAAATCTGTCAAAAACAATTCTACATTCCATTTTCCGTTTCCTTTCCCTCCTAACCATTTTTCTTTCATTTACATTCCCAGCCTCAGGCTGTCCATACTGACTTCCAAACCATCATCAGAACCTCCTGCGTTGTGTCATTCCGCAATTCTCTATCGCTTTCTTCTTTCTTTTTTTCTTTTTTACCCAAACTCTCATTTCTTTCTACCAGCTTTCGAGACCTGCTCCCTTAATTCTGGTGTCGTATTTCTCTATAGTCAGCCTGATCAATCAACTCCCATGCTTCAAGCTGCCGTAAATCTAAACGATCTCTCTTCTCAACCCTTGCTTTACAATCCCGCAACTCACACCCTCAGGTCCGCCCTCACTTCCAAACACATACCCCATTAATGAAAGACGCCCACACGCTAATTATTCACCATGCACAAGACATCCGCCAGCCCCCAGCCCATTCTTAAGACTTTCCCCTGGTATACACCCATCTGAAACTACAATCCCCCAGGCATGTGAGTGCCACACTTTCTCGCTTGCACTCTGAAAATCACCTGTGTCTCTAGACATCACAAACGACGATTCGTCGTGCTCCTAGTGCAACGTCCACACTTGAGGAAACCTTAAACGCCTGACCGTCGTCTGTCCTGTGCACATCCCAGCAACACAAACATACACGACATCCCCTCACTTCTTGATCTGTGGCCGCGCCCGCTGGGGCTGGCTGTTTTCCAGAACCATGCGGGAACCCGATATTATAAATAAATAAATATATATATATATATATATATATATATATATATATATATATATATATATATATATATATATA
>JAYMFT010272796.1:0-10602 GCA_038088735.1 Panulirus argus
ATATATATATATATATATATATATATATATATATATATATATATATATATATATATATATATATATATATCGTTCTTTCCGTGTGTATATGCAAATATTTTTGAAGTACTAAATCTAATCTTCATTTTTCCTACAGCCATAACGTATACTACCCTACGGCATCTGAGAGATTCATGCTTAAACCTAAATCATACTGGACTCCAGTGCTTGTGCAGTTCTCGTCCTTGCTTCCCATAAGCGCAAAAGGCCAGCTTATCTGTAATTGTATCAATCCAATTAAATGTACTTCTGTAAGCCTCTTAATCATTCTGTATTCCCGTTGTCTGTTACGTAGCCTTAAAGTGTGTTCATATACCGAACTTTATTTAAAGACGATAATTTTTTGTCTACATTAATGTAACTGCCACGTGTACTGGGGATAATTCAATATGCACTCACCAGCAGTGTTCTTCCTACTGCACTAGGATCAATTTGCCTACTTCATGTGTTACACCACTTTCCATGCAACTCCCAAGAGTCTTCAATACCTCAATTATCTCGAGAGATGTCAAGATGACACGTAGGAAACGTAACCTGTATCTCGACTGTGTATCCAGTTATGCCATGCGCCACGATGAAGTCATACAAATCCAGGTTTGAAAACAGCTCTGAGCTGGAGCATTCACCTGTCTGACCCCCTGAGCACGATGGTTTGGCCCTTGAGCACGAGGTAAGGCCCCTGAGCACGAAGGCAGGGCCCCTGAGCACAATGATAAAGCCCTTTTGCACGACGGTAAGGCCCCTGAGTACGAGGTAATGCCCTTGACCACGACGGTAAGGCCCTTGACCACGACGATACGACCCTTGAGCACAGCAGTACGACCCTTGGGTACGATGACCCTTACGCATCAGGTCAGAGGCCAAGTCATCGTACGCAAGGGTCGTCCCGGCGTTGTTCTAAGGTCGCATCGTCGTGCTCAAGGCCCGCCTCGCCTTATAAGGGCACCTCAACTCTCGTCCTACCAGCTGATGCTGGCTCGCCAAACACTCTTATCATGACATAATATGTTATCACCTGACACTGGTTCCCTTGGAAGCCTTCAAACATTACCAATTAACTGACTCGAATCAGAACGTATTTTCCTTTTCCAACACTGTCTTCTGATATCACCGTTTTACAGTAAGTTCATATCATGATGTTGAAGGGAGAAGATCAGACGTGTGCATCACCAATGTTTAACACGTTAATTAACATATGTTACACCTTATAATCAAATACTTCTTATAATTAAAAACTAATTTTTTGTCCATTTTCTATCGTTATGTAGCAGAATCTTATCTTTTTTCTTCTCATTTTTGCTGACACTTAGCCCACTCCGATTAAAACAGCAGTTTAGAGACGAACCACCAAATCATTTTATAATTGCCTCAATGAATTTCAGTAACAGACGCCAGTTTAGCTAAGACCCTAACCCCGTAGATTCGAGCACGAAAAGTTTTACAAACTAGTTTTATTTCAAAACCATCTGATATACAGCAGCCAGAAATCGGCCCACTGACTCTGTCCAGGTTTAGTTATATTAAATCAGGTTTGATATGTAACTGCGGCATTTTGCTTGTGGGGGTGGTATGAATTCAGACGTCGGTGCCACCTGACGAATCATCTGAAATGTTCAGAGTGAAAAAGTAGGAAACACTTATATATGTGCTCATGTTTCACTCAAACGCACTGGGCATGGGTTGAGAATGTGTGCGAGTGAAAATTGGGAGTAAGAGTTAACACTGACAAATGTAAAGATTTGGATAAATCAGTCAATCTAAAATGATGGATCTAAGACTGCTACACTGACTGGGGAAAGTGGACACAGTCGTTGACACACGGCAGTACCCGGAAGCCAACCGGCACTGGCACTTTCCCACGTAACTGTCCTCGGCAACTGCCCCTGGCCTCCACGCCGGCCAGAGGAAAAGATACACCACACGGTCGACGTCGAAGTGAGCAGCCACAGAGCTCATCAGACCTACGGCCAACGCCCCAACATCTCTCTACATCATCCACTCCCAGAAACAGAATCTGAATCCAGAATCAGTCCAAAAATCTAATAACTTAACTGTCAAATGAACAAGAATTACTGATTTAAATATTCTAAAATGAAGACAAAATACTAAGATACAAGTTATGACAGAGAAGATCGTAACGATTCTAGGACAAATAACAAAAATGCCTAAATAAGAATAGGAAAATATTTCTAGGAGATCCCTTAAGAGTGAGGTCCTCAAGGAGTTAGCTCTGGTTCCATGAATTCCTACACAAAGCAAGACCTCCCTCCCACGTACACTCCCACCAGCGGTATCCTCCTCATTCCCTCATCCTCCCACCATCAGATACGGCTTTCCCTCCTCCTCCCCCTCTGCCACTTGTGGTATGACCCTCTCCGCACCGAGGCAGGCCAGGCCAGTGGTGGGTGGTGGTGGTGCAGGTCCTGGGGTCCTTGTGTTAGGGCTCAGCCAAGTCAAAAGTCAACAGATAGCGCCGCAAGCCGTGAGAGGCCCCCCCCCCCCCCGAGTGCCCCAACGCTGTATCGTAATTGTTTTTCTCGGTCCTGTGCACCCACCGGCAGCCTGAAGGGCCCACGATCTAACCTCCTCCCCTCCTTGTTCCTCCTCGTCCTTGTGGACGTGCCGAACCGCGTCTTGTTGACGCTGGACCACCGAGAGTTCTTCACGAGTCTTCAAGAGACCCTCAGCCATTATCCTGGCTTCTGTAGGTGCTCGGCCCACGACGACGACGACGACGACGATGTTTCTTTGACCCGAGATGTCTCGACACAGTGATCAACCGCGACTGTAACACCCAACTGCATTAATCATTACTCTTGCTGTTACTCTTAGTACCAGGCTGTGTCTAGTGCCTGGCTAAGACCAAAACACACACAATACAAATAAGAGCATTACACAATTTCAAGAAATCATGTATCCATCAGTTCTACCGGGCTATGCAACCGTTGCAGAGAAAGACATTGTCTCATCTATAGCCACTTTTCCCCTCGTATTTCTGGACTGGTATTATGTACTTTCTTCCCCTCCCATTTCTCCTTCCTCTTACATTACCGTACATGTCAGCTCCTCTCTTAGAAAAAAAAGAAAAAAAAATAACGAAAAAGTGAATTCCGCTATTTCTTCCCGTTCAAAATAATAAACTATTCAGCAAAATTAGGGTTCCGTCATTTGAGTGTCTCTCGAGGTTGATTTAACCTTTTTACCCAATCAAAATGAGTCTCTGGGTTCAGCATCAGAGTAGGTCATCAAATATTAGAGCAAAACACGCCACAGCTCTATAATCGACGAAGCCAAATACTTAACCCCAGACAGATGGAGAGATTATGGGCAATCAAATATTACTTTGCGATAATGTACCCCTTCCGGTCTCTGCTCGATGAGGAGGGAGAATGAGGTCTGAAAATTAGAAGTAAGCTATCCAAACGGGGCAGACACAAAGGTAGCATTATATCATCGTGGTTACCACCATTACTGACCAGGTGAGGCTCTGCCCCGTAGGTCCACATGGGCAGTCGCCCCACAGCAGCAGCAGCAACCCCTATACTTCAGTCATCGAGACACAGCCCCACAAGTTAGCCTCCATAAGCCACAAGAGACCAGTTCTCGTAACTCGGCCGCAGCGGATCGGCCGCCGCAGATATGCTGCCTTGAGCAAGCCGCCAGAGACCGGCCTCCCGTGAATAAGACGCCAAGCATCTGCCCTTTCAGGTGGGCGGCCACTGTGCATACGAACAGCCGGCGGTCAGCCCCAGATAACCATCTGCACGCGTTAGCCACCCCGGCGGCTCCGACCCTAAGAGGTCAGCCGACATGCTCGAGGCTCCCTCCGTACTCGCCCAGCTCTGACCCCAATACACGCCGAATAAAGAATCGTCTCGTAACTTTCCAAATGACAGTCGAGAGTGACCTTTAACGTCCACGGCTGCCGCCCGCCCTGACCTTCCTCCCTACCGCTCGCTGCCAACCACTTTGAATCCCTATCCACTTTAAGCAGACTCCCTAATCACTTCAGTACCCTTAAATACCCCTCTGTCATTAACTGCTACCCACCCCTAAATAACCCTCCTCCCTTAGGAATGTTCCGCCCTTAGTGACCCTCTCCACTGCGTCTTGCCCTCCCGCAAGCGTCACCACAACGCCACGTTACTGAGTCATCCCAGAGGCCGCGCCGCGGAGTCACGCCGAGGCCCTGCACTAATACCCTGCCTCTGGGTAGCCTGACGCCCCACCCCTGTATCACCCTGAAGACCTGCCCTTATATCACCCTTAGGTCATTTCGACGACTCACCCTGCGCTCTTAATTCTCTGAGGAAGCGTGGCACAGGTGGCGGGCGGCGGGGGCGGTGGAACGGCCCTCACGCGTCCACTCACTACGTACTATCAAAGGGACTTTCCTGATCGATATAATAACGTGAATATTACTGGCCACGTTATTACCTCATTGTACGTAGCAAGACTCGGTGCAGGTGATGGCTAACATGGCCGGGCTGGCGGCCCACTTGGAACTACTCGGTAATAGGAAAGTAAAACCGCCCGAATTTCAATAGTCACATGTGACCTTTTCACAAATGTCCATAATTGTAAAGCAATGCTTATGATATATACAAAAATATTATGTCAAATATGAAACACGAAATGTCAAACGAGTGAAAAGGAAAATAACACGCTCAGAGAAGACAATAATTCAGAGGCAATTTTCTGGTAACCACAGCTCATGAACAAGGAATCTTATTAGGAATTTCGTCCACCGCTTGAACAGAATACCGCCAGCCCCCTACAAGTCTTGTGGAGAGACAGCTGGCCCTCATGCGGCTATGGTGGCGTTCAGAACACCTCCTCCACACAGCAGGCGCCCCTACGGTATCTCAAGGCAAGTTACAACCCAACACTTTACTACGGCAGGAGATATAATGATCACCGCCCACTCACGACCACCCGTCCTCCTCCTAAACCTCCTCTTCTTCAGGAGAATGAGCGGTAAGAGAACCTCTTCCCATCCCCAATAAATGCTGCTTAGGACTTTCGCCATAGTCACAACAGCTCCGCCTTTGTCATACTGACTGGGAGGAAAAGCTGACGAAATCTCGACTTCTTCAGGAGAATCGCAGGCGAGACACCCTCTTCCCGCTCCCAGCCATAGGTATGTAGCACCAGCCCGTGCCACAAGTGCTCCACCTTCGTCATATTGACCGGGGCGAAGTGTTGACAAAATCCTGGGTGCAGAGGAGCGAGGCAAGTGGCACCACCACGGGGCATTACCTCACATGCCTTGTCGATAGCTGTTGCACGTAACTAGTAGCCCGGCCGCCTACACTACACCCGGGCACACATCAACCACTTACGCGTACGGCTCATCCGCTCTTGCTATACGAGGCGCTTTCCGACTGTCTGAGCGAGAGCTCCTTAGTATCTTCTTGTCGGGGAGAAGTTTAGGTTTACAGCACTAGGTTACGACAGAGATTTCTTAGGAATGCCACTGGAAATATTTGGAGCATTAAGAAAATAAGAGCGCAGTCCCACGTTACCTGTAAATAATGATAAGCAGGTAGAGAGGAGATTCGCACGTCACCCGATACTGTGGCACGCGAGGGCACCCCGGTGACCCAGGCTAGAGGCGGGAGGGCGTGGACCCTACTGTGACCAAAACCATCCTGGAGGAGGGGGGGGGGGAAAGGAGGCAGGAGTGAGCACTAAGGTAAACCACGCCACCCCAGTAGGGAGGGAGGCAAGCGTGAGTGCTATGGTCACCCACACTGGTGACTCCAGGGAGAAGGGAGGCATGTGTTACCATAACTGTGAACCAGTTGCTGTCTCCAGGGTAGTATGGAGTCTCTCTGCAGACGTGAGAGGCTTTCAAGGCGTCGTCACTGCACTGGCGATGGTTCATCTCAAACACCGCGAATCAATCTGGGTCTCAACTACTCTGGTGATCAGCCAGGCTGCTTGTGGCCGTAGCCCGCATGGCTCTGGTCATCACTACTTTTAACATATCTATCCATGACGTCCTTGATTCCCCCTAGCCGCAGGGGATCCATACCCCTGATCCCATGAAGCAACAAGTCGAAGAGCCTCGAACCCCAGACACTGAAACCATTTTCTTTCTCGGTACTTTAAGCTACAGTATTCCCTCGCCAGGTCTCTTATGTCTCCCGCATCAATAACAACCTATTTTCTGGAGCTGACTGTCGTGATATACTGGTCTTCAACGCTGTTCTCGATTCCGAAGGAACACCAGCAAATCGTCACTGATTGTGTGGTTCTACACGCCTCTTTTTACCTCCCTGATTTAAGCTATTCTGTACCTTGACCATTCCCTTGTCCAAGCGGCAGAGTCCACAGGACCCCGAGACATTCGCAGATCGGCCAGCACCTCCGCCAGAAGCTCTTCCAGACATCTGCATTATTGACAGTGGTGAACCAAGTCCAAACTCACGTCATTAACATGCAACTTCAGCGAGATATACTGCATGGAGACTCAATCCTCCGATTTGTATTGAGAATGACTGAATCATATGGGGAACATGTCAGACGCGGTACGCAGGTGTGACATGCGTAATTTGGAGGTGCTCCAGCGAAATCTGAAACGTTAACGGATCAGAGTTATTCAGTGGTTGGACGATGCGTGTACGAAGCCTTGTATGGAGGTCCTACTTCAAGGTATATCTTGAGGGGGAGAGGTCCTCCTCCTGTTCTTCCCTTGCAATTTGCTCTAGCGTGTCAACAAGCACTATCTGCCTTGACAGACCTTGCACACCACCAGTAGAACTTATGTTATATAACGAAAACCGGAAATTCTCCTATGTTGGAAATTCTTGAAAAAGAACTTAAAAAACGAATTCTAGCACGCCTTACAAGCTTGCATGTAGTAGATACTTGGGTCTGCCGTCTCGCACACCCAACAACCTGGTCGATCAGAAAAGTCGCTCATGTTTAGCGGCCCCAGTGTGACATGCTGCAGTAAAGACAAAATGTGAAACCTCAGTTAACAAGCCTTATGTAAGCCTCAGATGAACTGGGCTGAACTCCAAGCCACCTCAAAGCCCTTTTACCTTCTCATGTCTTCCCTAATAGTTATGATGTTTCGTTTGAAAGTGGCAGGCTTTCCCAAGCCCTCAGATGCTTTTGGCTTATCTTTTCATCTTCCCTCTTCACTTTCCTTTTCAGCCCAAATGGGTAGCAGAACCTAGTGGTAAACGTACCCAGCCACCAGGCAAATGGTACGAGGTTCGAGAATCCTTGCTGTTGGAGGGCATTAAGAGTTCTATGAAAGTGCGCGCTCATATGCACTATACATGTGCATGGTCCCGAAAATGATTTCTGACTTTGACCGGAGCCCAAGAAATAAAAGAAAAATGCAAATGAGCCTCTTCCTGAAACGCAAAGCGAAACAGGTCATCAAAAATCCTCATAACCGAAGATTCCAGCCACCCAGAACCTTGTTTTCCGAAAATGTCCGCAAAGTCAGATACAACTGTCCGGATGATTTTGTTGTTAGCAACATATTATCTGAATGTATGATCCAGTGTAATCGGTTACGTGAAAGTTGGAGTACTAGGAGTCCGGTTTCCATGAATATCCCGTGTGTACAATGAGTAGTTCAGATCAGAATTCCGAATGCTGCACTTATCCAACAAACAGGAGACTTCCCGGTTATGTGAAATTTTTCTGATACAATAAACAATTACCGGATTAATTAAAATTGTCTGTCACCCAATATATAATATGTTCTAGTTATCCGACATCCGGTTAATCGAAAGGTCCGCTTGGAAATTTTGAATCATCCGGAAACAGGTGACTCGACAGTTCTAGTTATCCGGCAAACGACTACTCGAAAGTTTTAGTTATCCGACCCCTGGACGCCAGGAACTGACACAGTCCGTAGATCTGAGAATGTACAGACAAGCGGAACATATATTCCTCATTATGGCCCAGCGCGTAAGGATGCAGGACCATATACACAATTCAAACCTTTTCACAACTATATTCAAGAACTATACACGCATTTCAAACAATTTTACTGCTGTATTCAAAGCCACACACAAACACAATTCAAACGATTTCACAACTGTAATCAAGAACATACACACATTTTAAACCCTTTCACAGCTGTATCCATGACCATACACACAATCTATTTCAAAACTGTATTCAAGAACATACACACATTTCAAGCAAAATCACAACTGTATTCAAGAACATACACACATTTCACAACTGCATTCAAGAACTAACACACAACTTAAACCATTTCACAATCATTTTCAACATACACATACCTCAAACTAATCACAACTGCATTCACAAATATGCACACAATTCAAGCCATTTCGCAGCTGTATTTCTGGATAACACAGCCAAGGATAATGCCAATTTCTGTGCCAATCTCAAAACAAAACACTAATAAAAAAATCTGTGAATAATGCAGACTTCTATGCAGTATTGCTGAATAATACCTGCTTGTGTATAAGTCCAGAATAACGAGAACATAGAAAAAGCTTCTTTAGAAAAGGCCTGAGTAATGCAAACTTCTATACGAATTCTGAATTATTCTAGTTTCGTTTAATGGGATTCTTAAAAGTCAAACTAACATTTCAGATACACTAACATATACATAAACTATGACAAAAGAAAGGGGTCAAATGTGCATGACATGAGCAATACGAGATTCCGGATAACCTAATTCCGGATAAACGAAGTTCCGGTTAGTCGGATTCTCGACAGCCTGAGGAACTCTGCTGGATACGCCAACGTCCATCCACCCTCGCCTAAGTTATATCTTTTGTTCCAGCGTACCTTATTTTTTTTTTCTCTCTCTCTTTCCCTCCCTTTAGAACAGGAGAGAGAGAGAGAGAGAGAGAGAGAGAGAGAGAGAGAGAGACTCTTCCACAACCCACCCTGTGAGTCCAGTGAGAATAACAATCCTCCCCTGGAACAGGGGCAATCTGACCCTTAGCGAACCACCGCTCAAGGTTCATAACCGCCCATTTTTCCCCCCATGCAACAGTGGGTAAATCGGCCTTATGTGATGTCGACCCTTGGCTCAGAACGCCTTATCACCGCTCGGGCATTGGGCGTTGACCAGGGCATCCGCCCGAACATTTATTATCAAGAGGGCAGGTTAACATGAATATCTTACATTTATTAACATAGATGATGGCACAAGTACCCCCTGGCAAATTAGGCCGCGGCCCAGGTATAGAAAACGGGAAGATGGGCAGGTTTATACCCAGGATGTTATGGTGTTATGCTGTTCTATTGTCCGGTGGCGGCTGACCCGCTCGTGATAAGAGGCCGACTGAAAGGGGAGCAAAGGTCAGGAAGTATGAGCGAATGAGGTAAAAACTGACTTGGTTTACGAGAGGCCACCGCCATCACCACACGTCCATATATGCCTCACACCCACCTAATCCGAACCGAGCCAAGCCATCCGCTCGTGTGACCAACACACCCTCAGCATACACATCTAAGCACCCACCTACGCACGATGGCCAGAAACCCCAACATATCCAACCAGCCACCCACGCAAGAAGGCCAGAAACCCCAACAGACATCCAACCACCCACCCACACAAGACAGCCACGAACCACAACACACATCCAGTCATCCACCCACACAAGACAGCCAGAAACCGCCCCCCACCCCACCCCACAGTCAGCCACGCTTCGACACACACTAGATGTTGTCTGAGGCATGAGTTCCACTGTTACCAATGACGAGCCTCTCTACCTATCAAATGACACGAGTCGCTTTCAGTATTTCGGACTCCGGAAAAACGTCCAACCGGTGGTGGCGGAGAAGCCACGAATTTGAACCTTCCGAATTAAATTTCTAAGTTAATTCGCGCTCCGTGTTTACCTGACGACCCCCTACCGGGATGGGTAATTCCACAAATTCCTTATGATCATTTACGGTCTCATGAGAATTCCGGAATTCTCCCTTCAGCAAAGCCCCAGCAACGATCGCTAACGTCTTATTAGTCAGGAGTATCGAGTCATTTGAGTTTCAACTGCCTGGTGCGCGCACTCGCCTGCCTCCCTGCCTGCCTGTTGTGGTTGCTTGCTTGCTTGCACCGGCAGGTTTGCTTGCACAAAAAAACAAGAAAAAAAAAATAGCGCCACCAAGCCCCAAACACGTGTGAAAGTCGGGAAAATGTCGGTGGAAGTCTGCGAGTGTATTGTGACTAGGTCATGGCGAGATCATTTTTCTCGTGCTGGCTACCGCTGCTCCGGCCACCGAGAACCCGAGCCCCTAACTCTTAACTTTGTGTATTACACTGGGTGGCGCTGCCTGCCTCAGCGGGGTCACCGTACGCCCACGGAGAGGCGTGGTGGTGAGGGAGGGTGGACAGTGCCTTACCTCACATACATCCCTCATTACGTCCACGGCCTGCTGGACACGATCATCACCCTCCTCGTGCTCGTCCACGCACAGGATGAAGGGGACGATGAATTCGGATGTCTTTCTCTCATCTGGGGGTCATGTGATTACGAGAGAGAGAGAGAGAGAGAGAGAGAGAGAGAGAGAGAGAGAGAGAGAGAGAGAGAGAGAGAGAGAGAGGGAGAG
>JAYMFT010272807.1:0-2500 GCA_038088735.1 Panulirus argus
ATATATATATATATATATATATATATATATAGATATATATATATATATATATATATATATATATATAATGGACCAAAAGTGATTAATCCACGAGACAGGAAGAAGCCAAAATATAGTCGATCACATCAATGCTGTTTCTGATCGTCTCCATATGATTCGCGATTCATAGTTTTGAAGTAGTACTCACAAGTCGTGTATCACTTTCAAGCCAAGCAATGATAAACCCCCCCCAGAATACATTACAGAAAGACAACAGTGATCGTAATACTCGCCCTAGAGCCACCGATTTGCAAGCCAATGGGTTCTTCTGTTACGCTTTTCTCCCTCATTTCTCAAATGGCTCTATAGCCGTCCTCCTCTTCACGGTGTCTTAAAGCATGCGCTCCTCAGCGTTCTTTCTCTCCTCTGCAAGCACTGCAGATCACTTGAAGTTTTCTCCTTCCTCAGTTTTGATTTATGTATTTGTGGGTTTTTTCTTACGAATCTCAGAACGATCATTTCTACAGCCAAATGTGTCCTTTGTAAATGCATCGGAATACGTATTACCTTGATAATTTCTCCATTGCGCGCCTTCGCATCGAACTCTGACTACAGCGACTGCGAGTTAGACAGCGTACCCCAGGGTTGCCAGTGAGCAGTAACGAGTTAGGAACGATAGGTTCATCTGTGGTTCATGGGTACACTACCCGCCTACCATCCCCGGTCGCCCGGGTTCGATTCTCAGGCGCGCAGTGTAATGATTAAATCGTATATATATATATATATATATATATATATATATATACACTGCAAAGGATGTGAATAGTTTAAAACAACACAGATAACTACTAACAGAATATTAGCACCAAGATAAAGTTTTCAGTATCATGTGAGTAAAGACAAAGCTAGTCTCCTTTCATCATTTTCCAGTATGACACCCACAGACACACCAGTGGAAATTGTACCGTTTATCGCAGGGCTGCGGCAGCTGAAAAATTCCTGAAGCGTGAGGGAAGAGATGGGCAATTTTTACCTCGCTGTACTCGGGGATGCGTAAACAAACCCACAACACATATGGCCCATGAGGTACGATTACTCGGTGTAATTATCTGAAATGGATCCAGATTTAAAAGAAGGGAATCACTCGCAACGTAACACGATCCTTAATCCAGAAATAAATAATATGTATTGAGTTCTCCAACGTGATATATAATACCATCAAAATGAAGACCCCGCGTAACAGGAGACAATTAAGTTATAACAAAAGAGCAGGTGTACACACGCGGCCATTACTGTATTGATTAGCTGTGACGTCATGCAAGGATGGGAAGATTAGGTATTCTGGACGCACCAACAGTAGCCATCCTGCATGGTGACTGCATCAGGAAGGAGGAGAAGAGACCATACAGCTACAGAGCTAGGCGGAAAATTAGCTGACCCGTGGCTTCATGTGTCTTCCCAAGAGAGGCTGTGGTATTAGCAACCAGGAGAGGCTATGGTGGTGGCAACCAGGCAACCAGGAGAGGCTATGGTGGTGGCAACCATGCAACCAGGAGAGGCTATGGTGGTGGCAACCAACCAGGAGAGGCTATGGTGGTGGCAACCAAGCAACCAGGAGAGGCTATGGTGGTGGCAACCAGGCAACCAGGAGATTCTGTGGTGGTGGCAACCAGAGGAGGCTGTGCTGGTGGTTACCAGAGGTAGTCTGTCGCCCGGATCATTAAGGCTGGCAAACCCAGGCCTCAAGCCATAAGGCAAACATCATCCTCAACCAGCGGGGACAACACAAGAGCGGCACTGCTACGGCAGCCGTGAGAGGCACGGAGGGGAGGTTGGGCCGATTCCCCAGGGACTATGTTGCTCTGGAAAGCTGTTGGCCAGATGCCGACTGTCACTCAAAAGGTCTGAAGATCCACTAGACAGAGGCAAAGATGCCGGAGGCTGAGAACAGCGAGGCCAAGCGAGGCCAAAAGATGGCCGGCGAGGACAATGCAGTGAGGCGACATCCATGACGCAGCTGATGCTAACAGTTCCTGTGCTCCCGATCAGCTCGAAAAGCGACTTCGAAAAGAACTGCAAGGTCAGGTTCCAGGCGATCTCTGACACCCAGGAATAGAGGAAAAAAAAAAAAGATGTATGAGAGCCAAGCGCTCCTCTCAGATATAGAGTGAAAGAGTCTGTTCAGTAGGTATTAACAGTGCTGAAGAGAGAGATCTCTATATGATAATCAAGTGCACAGAGCACTTCGTTAGAGTCCGGCAACTGGGGAAAAGTAGAAAAAATATGACATCCTCTGGACCAGGAGAGGATTAATATCACTCCCCATAGGATGGAGAGACGCTGGTATAAAGGTAAGCAGAATGTAGGAATGTGTGCTTCTAACCATCAAACTGCTGACTACATCGTTAGGTTGCATACGAGAACGGGCGGCTGAGATCAAGTGATGTTTTAACTTCGTCTCTGTTCAGATAACCAGCTGAACTTATCGTTGACTGTGGTTGACAGAAGTACGTTTAGAGTA
>JAYMFT010272807.1:5000-10602 GCA_038088735.1 Panulirus argus
TAGATGCCCTGCTTAAAACCGTAATTCTACCTTCGATGTTGAAGTGATAGCGGCAGGTGCAGATAAAACGGTGACGAGTCTAGGCCACTGATATGACGGTGCACTTAAGGATATATTACAGTTCAAGGACGTAAAGAAACTGCTGGAAGCTGGAAGTTAGGATGCAATCATCCCGCAGAGTTATTCCCACATATTACCTGGCCGTTCATCGTGTACATGGTCGCTATGATCCTACTGAAAAGTAGAGAGATCCAGACTTTAATGCCATCTGCCGGTAAAGCTTGCCTTGCGGACATCTGAAAGGGGCTTCCATGGTGCATTCACATCAGATGCTGGGTTGCCACCGCGCCTCCTTACCAGTGTTACTGCTTACAGCATACAACCATACTAAGTTGCCTCTGAAAGCAGTAAAAGAGATGATCAAAGTTGCCAAAGCGCTCGGGTATCAGACTGATATCAAGACATGGAGGAAGTGCATTATGGCGGACGAGCGGTAACCGTGGAAAGTAGGCGTATACACAGAGAGACTCTGGATATAGGCCAGAGGGGAAAGGGTAAGCGAGGGTATCAACCCCTTATAGCATTTCTACGGAACGTCCTACAAGAGGAGATCACTGGTAACTGAGTTCGATCCTTTTGAGAAGTGAAGATTAAAGACACCAGGAAGACAAGTCATGCAGGCACGCTGATCCAATTGGGAGGAACTAACTTGTGCAGAAATCTGGTTTAATGGCGGTCACAAGTTAAAGAGTTTCTTTTGCCAATGCCACTTACGACATTTTCCCAACAAAGCGCACAACTTGAGGAACGGGAAGAAGATAAATGAAAACGTGTATAAAATGTCTTGGAAATATCTCGTTGAGGAACACCTTAATTTACTACTATGTTCACACTGAGTGAGGGAATTTATACACTTCCAAACACTCTCAGAGTATTGTCTGAAATTTAAAAATCTTTTGGAGAGTAAATAAAGATAAATGTAGAGTAGAAAACTCCCAGACCACAGGTTTAGCACTATTCAGATTCCTGACGGTTGGAGAAGGAAAGTAAGACATGTCTAATGACCACGAAGGTGTTCTGACCGAACCTGAAATCTGGACCCAACTAGAGGATCTAAGGCCACCGATGGTCATCCCCCAGTACGTGCAGCCACCAGCCTCAGAACCGGACATAGCAAGAACATCCGAGTTAGGTTATACACCTGACAGAAGTACCCTGGGAGGAAAACATAAGAGCTTCTCAAGAGGTCAGTAGATAGAGATTAAGGAGATGCGATGCTGAGCGCGAGAAGAAAGGCTTTTACAAGACGTATTGCCTGTCGCCTGAAGTACAGACGCTGAGGATTTGCAACAAAGTCACTCCCTAGCTCTCTTGCCAAGCTGGATAATTTACTTGCAAGCTTTCTCGGTACACTGATAACGAAGAGTAGAAGTAAACGAAGAGCTGTAGAAGCAGCCATAAAAGAAGAATCGGCAGAAGAGCATCAGTCTGGATTGTGGAGTAGCGTTCCGGTGAGATCGCTGGAAGCTGGAGGTACTGAGTGAACAGCGTAACACTGATGAAAGCCAGACCATCCTCGTCAGAGAGGGTCGTGTCGAGGATTATGTGGAGGTGGAGGTACTTGGATTACCCGCTCAGGCGAGGCGAGAGGTGAGCTGAGGAGTTCTGATCAATCTGTCTGTGTAGCTCCCTAAATACTTATCTCTCTATCTATCTAACCATCTATCTACCTATCTATCTATCTATCTTACTCTATTTTACATTAATTTGCATATCTCCTCCAACCGGAGGTTCCCGAAAAGTACAAACTACCTAGCATTACTCCCCTCTCAACTGCGCTTTTTAAAGATAAACTCGCCTCGTTTTACGACAAACTGGTCTCACTTTTACGACAGAGTCGTTTCACTTAAGGACATACACGTCTCATTTGAAGACAGACTTCTCTCACTTTATAAGAAACTCGCCTAAGCTGACGACTAACCTGCCTTACGTTACGACAAACTCGCCTCACTTTACGACAGACTCGCCTAAATACAGGAAAAACTCGCCTCACCTTCCGACAAACTCATCTCGCTTCACGACAAACCTTAAACCATTCCCTCCCCTTCACACAGAATATCTTAAATGTTTACCCACCTCTCTCGGTCCCCTAGCAACTCGCAAACGAAGTTCCACTCGCCTTCAGCGAGTGTGTCAGGGGTCCGGAAACAATCCCTGCAGTCGGAATATATTCTTTACCTCTTTAATGTTTATTCATTGCGTATATATCTCACTTTCCTCAAAAAAAATAGAGACGAACGTAATTTCCTTTGTTTAACGTTTCTTCATCAAATTGGTCCCACGGGGAAATCGGGTTTACGATACAGTTTCTTTTTATGTGCAAAACTATCCATTTCCTGGCTTTGCCTGGTTCTGCCACGGACGAAGTCAGTAACCTCTTTACTTTGCAAGCAAAGACCGACCTTTCTCTCCCTGAGCCAAAAGGAAGAGATAACGACAAGTTAGACTTTCTTTCCCTCCTCTCCCTTTTTTTATCTCTCTCTCTCTCTCTCTCTTGCAATGAGGCAGCACTTCAGTGGCTTTAAAGTTTCACTCCTTTGGCCCAGGTTGCCTACCACTGGAGAAAGCCTACCATACCACCTACCACTGGAGCAGGCGCAACCCTGCTGCCTACCCATTCAAAATGTATCACTACCACTCCTGCTGCCTTCCTAAAGCCTACCTAATGACTGCTTACACCCTAAACCCTACCTTGCTACCAAGTTGGCATCTGCTCCCCTGCTTGCTCCTGCTACTGCTCCTACTGCTGCTGCTGTCATACCCTGCTCTACTTACCCTTCGTGTGTGATGTATTGCCAGCTCAGCCTGTCTGCCTGTGCATGACGTCCCTGCTGATAAGGAGGGGTACATCATGTGAGGCCGGCAGGATGCCAAGGGAGTGGCAGCGGCGGGAAGGGAGGCAGCACACAGCTCACCACTGCCGTATCACGTAACGTCCTTGCGACCTTGGCCACGCAGACAAAGCGTGGTGAAGATGACCTAGACCTATTGAAGATGACCCAGACCTGGTGAAGATGACCTAGATCTGGTGAAGATGACCTAGACCTGGTGAAGATGACCTAGATCTGGTGAAGATGACCCAGACCTGGTGAAGATGACCCAGAACTGGTGAAGATGACCTAGATCTGGTGAAGATGACCTAGACCTATTGAAGATGACCCAGACCTATTGAAGATGACCTAGGCCTGGCGAAGATGAACCAATCCTGGAGACATAACTATTGCACAGCGAGACAGACACTGTGGCGGTGTGAAGGACAGATTTGGGTGCATAACACACCTCAGTGTGACGGTAGATATGCGAACACGTAATAGAACAATGTTGTGATTAACTGCTACACAAATCAGACAGGATACACAGTAGCTGAAAAAAAAAAAAAGACGGGGACCAGTGCATGATACTGCGAAAAGTGAGTTGGCAGAGAGAGAGAGAGAGAGAGAGGAAAATCAGACAGATAGATAGATAAATGGATAGAGTATAAAAGAGAGAGAGAGAGAGAGAGAGAGAGAGAGAGAGAGAGAGAGAGAGAGAGCAATGCCTTAGCTTAGCGAGTTAAAATTAATATCTTCAGAGTCAGGCTTAAACAAACCCGAAACATGTGGCACAGTACCTCACCGTGAAAAGATTATAATACGTCTGATAAGAAAAAATTTTGTGACTGTTTAAATTTTTAGCATCGAGCAAATGAAGTCTACGACTATATGAAGAGTTGGAAAGCTTTTTTCAGCGAGGGAAGAACTTTGCAAAGCTTGAATACTGAGACAACTTTGTTATAGGCTTGTGTAACGAGACAATTCTGTAATACCCACTGATATGAGCATCAGGCCACCGGGGGAAGGGGGGTTCCTAGGTGTGACAACCCCCCCCCCCTTTGTGAGGTCTGTCATCCTGTTGGCGTTACAGCTCACAGGATAAGCGTGACCGCCACACTATAACAGCCGCTGTGGCAAACACGATGAGAATGAAAGGGCAAAAGCCACGACTGAATCCGTAAAGCTAAACATTTGGCAGTTCTGTTTCGGCGCAGGTGGATACGTCTGTGTGTTTGTTTGAGAAGCAGGTGTGATTAGTTTACTTTTCTTTTCTGAGGGTTTGTGTGTATGTGTGTGTGTTATATTACAGCACCACGCTTACATGGGACTCGTACAGTACATTGTGGATATGAGATACGTGTGGCAATGGCAATGAAATACTTGAAATCAAGTTAATACTTTTATGAGGAACAGAGCATTAGATGATCACTTTTGATCAATAACACTTAGGCAAAAGCTAAAAGCACAGAAGCTCACGAATATTTCCTAATGATACGAATAGTTTGTTTTCGTTACACGAATGTTTAATGTTATACAACAACGGGTGGTACTTGTGGCGGAGGCTGGAGAGTGGTACAGGGCCTTTGGGAGACGGCGAATGTTGAAAAATATTGAGGAATTTGTTATTGACTGTGCCAAAAACTGGGTCATTACCTTGACAAAAGTACATGGGCTATGCAGCTAAGGACACGGGGTTGCGTGGTTTGATGCGATTGGTTGCACTGTCCTGAGCACGTGTGGCGTAATTTGATGCAAACGGGTTCTGCACAGCTCGGTATACGAGCTGCGTAAACCTAGTACACAGGTTGCTTAACCCTGGTGCTTGGCTTGCTCGAGTCTTGTTCCCTACCCTCGAGCTGTTCTTCCATGCCTCCTTTCTGTCGACACCACCCGTCGCTCATCTTGCGTTCGGCCTTATCTTTCTCTCTGTTTCATATTAGGCTGTTCATAAGTGTGTCGTGTGTGTGCGTGTGTGTGTGTAAGAGAGAGAGAGAGAGAGAGAGAGAGAGAGAGAGAGGGAGAGAGAGAGAGAGAGAGAGAGAGGGAGAGAGAGAAGGAGAGAGACCGTGTCCAGGGTACGAGATATTTCGAACCTGTGCATTTGCGATTTCCAATTGGAAAGTCTCACCTCGCTAACCCATCGACCCTGATGAAACAAAGCGTCTGATTAGCCTAGCCAGCCCTTGTCCCGGGAAGCAGGGAGATGGAGGTGGGGGGAGGGTTTCGAACTAACGTCTCTGTCTTTACGTCGTACGACGTCAAAAAAAAGAAAGTGTGATATGAATATGCGTCAAAAGGGCCTGGAAGATATAACCACGATTTTAAATGTTCGTCACAGATGTTCCAGAGCATTTGGAGATAAAGAACTGATTCTTCACTACGTCATTAGGGGATTAATGACCTCAGTAATTACCGGTCAGAGGCCCAATGCCCCGATTAACTGCAACGGTGATTATCTGAGAGACACGCAGTTTCTGAACAGTGTAAATGAAAGAGTACCGGAACAGTGTAAATGAAGCTGTAAACCCTTACGGAATTCGGTCCAAGGGGGCTGACCAGATTTCTGGCATCACTATACAAGGCTCTTCTGGCACTGCGCCATTTCACCCCTCAACTTTCATACTATCGGGCGTAAATGGCGCAGTGGTGTAGCGGTTAGCGTTCCTGACCGTGACGCATTCACGGGCCGCCCAGGGTCGAGCGCATAGGTTCGAATCTTGGTTGCGGCA
>JAYMFT010272818.1:0-10602 GCA_038088735.1 Panulirus argus
GGGAAACAGCGATCATGTATAAGAAATGAATATATATATATATATATATATATATATATATATATATGTGTGTGTGTGTGTGTGTGTGTGTGTGTTTGATTTAATTATACAGCTTAAGACCCCATATATAGAGCTTATACAGGGTTGAGGCTTCACCACACTCAGGAGCAGGGAATTAGTAGATTTCTTTGAGTGAGGAGATCCATGACATGACTGTACTGTACTATACTGTACTCTTTTCCATGTATTTATGATGATACAGCTGTGATGATGGTGACATCTCATTCATGATGTAACCACCAGCAAGCTGAGTATGTTAACATCTTCACTTTTACCTTTACAATCTAGATAAGCTAGGATTGAACCCGTGACATTAGCATGGTAGATGGAAGTGCTAGTGCTAGGCTGTGATATTCCCAAATAGGGTATTTGATTACTTAGTATTCAAAAATCATTTCCCTATTAGGGGCGATCATAGCCTAGCAGTAGCGCTTCCGCCTACAAGGCTATGGTCCCTGGTTCAATCCTGGCTGTTGGAGGTTTGTATGTTTTTGGAAGTGCTCATTTCTATGCATTATTTCATGTTCATATGCATCAGTTTTTGAGCAGTTAGGTTCTCTAAAATGCTATCTGCTGGTTGTGTGAGCCTGATGGAATTTGACCAGTCTTGACCCCATTGCTCACCGATGCAAGATGAAGGGTATTCGATTAATTAGTATTCGATTAGTCATTTCCCTGTTAGGGGCGATCATAGCCTAGCTGTAGTGCTCCAGCCTACCATGCTATGGTCCCGGGTTCGATTCTGGCTGTTTAAGGTTTGTATGTTATATATATATGTATATATATATATATATATAATTTATTATATATAAAATTTCCTCAGGACCTACTTTCCAGAGGCTTCTGCAGCTCAAGACTGCATTACTTTCACTAGCAGGGAAAATGGAGTTTATTGGAGTCCATCATATATTATCCCTGGGGAAAGGGGAGAAAGAATACTTCCTATGTATTCCCTGCTTGTCGTAAAAGGCGACTGAGAGGGGAGGGAGCGGGGGACTGGAAATCCTCCCCTCCTGTTTTCACTTTTCCAAAAGAAGGAACAGAGAAGGGTGCCAAATGAGGGTTTTTCCTCTAAGGCTTAGTCTTCTGTTCTTAATGCTACCTCAGTAATGCGGGAAATGGTGAATATGTAAGGAAAAAAAAATATATATATATATATATGTGTGTGTGTGTGTGTGTGTATTTTTTATTTTGAAAAAATACTTTGTCATTCGTAAGAATTAAAAAGAAATTTGTTGTCAAACAGGTGATGAATATTGTCATTTATAGAAATGTTCATGAAATCTAGACCCCAAAGGATAGAGGTACTCTTGTATATATTTTCGTACTCTTCATTCTACTAGCCCAACTCATTTTTGTACTCTTCATTCTACTAGCCCAACTCTTCCTCCTTTTTCTTCTTCAGTCCTTCACATCTACTGCTTTTTCATACTCTCTTTTCTTATTTTCATCATTCTCATTTGCCATGCTAGTTTTCTTCTATGCTGCTTTCTCCTTCTCCAAGTTCTGTTTATGGTATCTTTCCCAGCATTATCCTTCTTCACAACATCTCCCCTATCCTTTGTGTCCTGCCCATTCTTCATGAACATTTCAGTTCTGTATTGTTGTTATCCCCTTCCTTTTTCTCCTCAGTGTCCTCTTTTTTTCCATGTCTTCTTCCTCTTTTCAGTTTCCATCTTCATGATTTTCTTTTCCTCTTCTGTCCTCCACAGCCTCCATGCTATTCTCCTTTTTTCTCTCCCTCTTCTTCTCCTTGTTATTCTTTTCAATGTCCTCTTCCTCTTTTTCAGGGTCTACTGTACCTTAATATTATTCCTCTGTATGTCTTCTCTCTTTTCCATATCATTTTTCTCTTTGCTTTCCTCCACTGTGTATTCTTCCATTTTTCTGTTTTCCTCCTTTATTTATTTTGGTATGAATATTTAAAAGTTTTTGACAAAATTAGAAAATTGGGCTGATTCACACTAATATCGTCTTGGGAGTTATTTTTCCAGTTGACTTGAAATTCTTTTCCAAATGTTAAATGTGTCCCATTTTTGACACATCTTTTGAAACCCTGTTTATGTGAAAAAGCCTTTTTAGGCTAAGTTTAGGTTATTAGAATGGTCTTTTCGTAGACCACATCCCCATCAAACTAATGTCTCCTTATAGGCATGAGCTTGTCTATCTGTGTACATAAAGTTTCAGATAACTTCTAATTGTATATTTTTCACATCAAAGATGGGCCCCAGCACATTAGATTCCATATATATATATATTACCTTTGGTAGTTATTGAAAAATGGAATTTGACATTTGAACCTTTAAAAGATGTGTGACACACAATTGCAAAGGTAATTTACGAGGTGTGAGTAGGAACTGACATAGTGTTCCTTGGCAGGTTAGGGCGGTGGATGTGGGCGTACCTGTGGAAGAAAGTCTACCACGACCAATGGGCGGCACCCAGTTGCACCCATGCAACATTTGTGGTAAACTCTTCAACCGAGCATATAACCTGAAGAAGCATCTGCTCACTCATACAGGGGAGAGGCCGTTTACTTGTATGTTTTGTCCATATCGCGCTGCGCTGAAGGGGAACGTCACCAAGCACATGCAAGCTCGACATCCTGACCGTCTTCCCCCACCAAACGTCAAGCTGTGAGGTGTAGTGTATGTGTTGCACTGTAGGGATAACTGTGTTTGTAGCTGTAGGGTGGGTCTCAGTACATGCACTGTTCTGATCCTAATGAATTTATTAGGACAACAGCTTTGGGTTCCATTTTCTTCTACTGTTATGGCTTAAAACTGTTTAGAAATTGGTGCTGAAGCCTGACTTGTCTTTCCTGCAGGCTGGGGCCCCGTCCAACGCCACTCTTTCCCATCTGCTGACACGCTTGGCACCTGCCCCTGGCCGTACCACACAACTCTCAGGAGTGTTACAGGGCAGGAGTGCAGTTGGTGAGGGTGGTCAGTCATGTCCCCAGTGTGGCCGCTACTTCCTGCGTCCTGTGGACTTAGGGCGACACCTTCGTACACACACAGGGGAGAAGCCATTTGCTTGCCCTCATTGCTCCTTCCGTAGCGCCCAGAGTGGCAATGTTTATCGACACATCAAGATAAAGCACCCAGAATTCGCTGCAACTACTACTTGAAAATCTTTTGTCTCTTTCACTTGGATTTTCTAGGTGATGATATGGTTGTCTTACCACCACTACCACCACCACCACCACCACTACAACCACTAGTATTTAGAGCACTCAACTGAGTGTTGATAAAGTGGAAATGCAATATGAAGTATTGGGATAGTTTGCATTTTATGAATTCTGTGAGGCACTTGTTTTAAAAGCTTAGGTAAAACTTTGTCATAAGTATCAAAATATTCTGAAGTAAATTCAAGTGTTAGCGAAATTGCTCATTGTTTTGATTTCTCTTTATTGTAGGTAAGCCCAGGGAGTGGTGGTAGTGGTGGTCAGGGAGGGAGTGGGGCCTCCTCGTTCAGCCGTCAGCAACAGCAGCAGCAACTTCCACAGGATCAGCAGCAAATGGATCCCTCTGAGTATCAGCAGCTTCTTGATGGCAGAAAGCAGTATGCTTGTCAATTCTGTGGCAAATGGTTTGCTACGCCTTCTAAAGTTATACGTCATGAGAGGACTCATACTGGCGAAAGACCTTATGAATGTCCCCACTGTCCACTCTCTTTCAATCAGCGTGAAATTTTGAAGCGACATCTTAGATCTGTGCATAAGATGCCTACCTCATGGTGATGATATAGTTATTGTAAATATTTTTTATAGGTCAAATAATGCCTTAGTAATATTTTGTCAATATGAACATTAGCATTTTCATGTGTACATAATGATGAAATATTTTACTGCAATGAATGGGTTTCCATCAACAGCCAACATAAAAACAGCTTTTTTAGGGCAACTTCTCCTTTTATTTGAAATGTATGTCTTAATTTAATCAGAGGATATATTGCTCTAATTTCTCCATATTTTAGGACTTCATGAGATTCCTTGGCAATAGGACTGACCTCAGGAAATTTGTGGTAAAGATTTTAAGAGGCTATAGATTTCAGGTTCTTTAGCTATTATAGATCTGTTGTGATCAGCACAGTACTAGAATATAGCCATAAACACATTTACTTGAAAACTTCAATTTTTATTCACAACCACTTTGAATATATGTATTTTATAAGTTTTCACAGTCATTATTTATTATATTTTGTGATAAATTATTCCTTCGTTTCATTTTATATGTTGCATATATACTTTTTTTTTTGATAATTAACAGTTTTGAATGATTTTCTTTATGGTTAAACTCATGGGTAAACATTACAATAATGACAGTTAATTTGTGATACACCAGTACCTTGACTTGTGGTGGGGTTATGTTCCTGGACAACCCATTGTAAATGGAAACCATTTGAGTTGAGCAATTGAAACCCATGTTATAAGGGAGGTTACGTTCCTGAACAAAAGTTTTTCAATTATATTAACCCTTACAGTTGGACTAAACCTGACACAACTAAGTATGCCTTGTCATGTAGTGCTTTAGACAATATTTGGTATAGATTTAGGGAAAAGGAACTGAAGTGGTAGTTATGAGTGCCTGTACTGCTGCTGGATTGGATTAGAGTTGAGTAAGAACTGTGTACATCACTCCTTGAATATTCTAACTTGGCACCTATTGCCACAGATAATGCAGTTGAAATTTAATGGATACTTAGGGAAAAAGATGGTGGTAAGGGCTAGAGGTTCTGTTGGAGTGAGATGAAGAGAGGTGAGGGTTATTAGGAGGTAAAGGGAGGTGAATTAGGCTTGTCTCTGTCACCCCATGAATTATCTAATGTAACAGTAGTTGCCATGTCACAGGTAATGCATGTGGGATTTAGTGGATACCTATTGAAAAATGTGGTGGTAAAGGTGTGAGGTGCTCATGGACTGATATGGATTGGAGTGAGGGTTACTGAGAGGCAGAGAAAGGTGGACTAGATTTTTCAACATCACTTCTTGAAATATGGTGATTCAGCAGATGTTGCTATGCCACTGGTAATGCTGAAGAAATCTAATGGATACTTACTGAAAAAGGTTGAGATAAGGGCTTAGGGAGCTGCTAGAGAGATTTTCTGTCTTTGTCACTCTCTGAATTATGTGATTTAGAAGCTGTTGCCTAATCACAGATAATGCAGACTTTACATAGGCTTTTATAGCCCTGAGATTTTCTGCATGAAACAAAGGTAATGGCTTGGTTATACTTAAAGTCCTCCACAGCATTCCATCATAGTAGAAGTGTCAAATGACCTTTGGTGGCAGTTAACCCTAGAACTAAATTTTCTTGAAGATGAATGTCTTTAATACATGCTGAGGTGTGTTACCTTCCTAAATAATTCTCTTTAAAGTGTATAAGTGTACACAAAATTTCTGGTAAAGGCAAAATCCACCTGTTTTGAGAACACCTTTCAGAGCAAAAATTCTTTTATGCAGGCAAGTAGGATGTAGACATACTATTCCAGTTGATGGGATACAAATCTAATAGTATTTAGATCTGACATCATCAAAATATGCATGATAAGTATGCAGATACCTTCAGATACCCTGACAGATTTTATTCTCAAAAGAAGGTTATTTAGTAAGTTAAAGATATAAAGGTAGCAGAGTGAATAAGAACCACAAACTTGCCTGTAAACTCAAGTTTTTAACTAGCATCAACCCTCTTGAACCAGCTTCAGATTTAACCTCAAGAGTGATAGCCTTACATCCTGTACTTCCCTGAAAATCTTTAACATTCCTTCTGGACATACTGAAATGCCTACACTTACTTTGGATGCGGTAAATAAGAGGTGAGCATTGAACACAGAGGAATATGATTTGTCATTGGATGGAATACAAGTTAGTGGTTTCCACCATGACATCATTAAGATTTGCATCTTAAGCACAGAAATATGATATACGCTGATGCGTTCAAGTATTCAGAGAAAACATTCTTTTAGACAGTAAAAATATGAAGTTAAGAATTTTTTTTCCAAAGTTTTTTGCAAGTTGAGGCATACGTATCACAAATGAAAAAAAATTTTTTACCTTAATTCTGAAATGTTACAGATCTGAAATGATACAAATCAAAGCATTGCAAGTCAAGGTACTGGGTATGTATAAAGAGGGAAAAAATAAATATATAGCAGGAAGAATGCCATAAACTTTTAGAAGATGTAAAAATGATCTAATGTACTGATATGGTTATTTTCATGTCAACCAAATATCTGTTGTGTTTCAAAATAATAAAGAAATGTTGACAACTTGTTTATTGTGAAAGCCTGTCTTACTTTTTCTTTAAAAACACTGAATGGTAGAATTATATAAAATATCAAACTTCTAATCAGTTTTGAAGAGGAATGCATTAATGAGAGACAGTTGTGAAAATGAATTTTTTTTTCTATAAAGTATTACAATCTGGACCCAACCTTCATATGTCTTCACCATAAGCTAGAAGCTAACAAAACTTAAGCAAAGCTGAATACTGGGTTGGGTTGGGTATTCAGTTACAATGCTGTTGGAAGCCCCAACCCACAGGCCCACGTAGCCCCCGCAGTCTGGCTGGTCTGGTACACTTAGTAGGTACATGTACAGGTCACTTTTAAACATACCCACTGTGTATCCCATGGTATTTCTGGGGATTGCTAGTAAAGTATTGAAGAGTCATGGTTCCAGATGTGTAAGGTGTTCCATCTTTTTTATTTTCCATAACACACCTTTGGGTTTCAGAGGTAGTGCTATATAGAGTCTATTACATGTTTTGCAAGTGGGAAATTACCTCTGACTGTAATACGTGGACCATGTCTTCTTGGATTCTTGTGGTATAGATGATGATATATTTCTCCTGTCTGTGCTCCAAGGATTATAGCCACAGTGATTTTCAGCTGTTCCCAGTAATTTAGTTCCTTTATTGTGTTTATATAGGCCATGAAAGATCTCAGACACTCTAATTTTTGGCAGTTTTGACTGCCTTTTAGGGTGATTTTAAAACACAGCACCCTGAAAAGTATCATCACTGTTTTTCTTGTCTTGAAAGTGCATGCAATCCATCCCATCATCCCTATGCAGTACGCAACTGTTGTTCTGTTGTGTTTGCTAAAGGTTAGGTGGTTAGACGTTATTACTCCGAGGTCTTTCACATCATTCATATGGTTTATGATAGTTTCTGTGTCAGTCTAGTATTTTGTTTTTGTTTTCTTCATTTTACCCATGCTAGAGGAGCTGAAACTTATCCCCATTGAAAATCATGATCTTCGTGGCCCAGTGGAAGACTTCATTTATGTCTTTTTGTAGCCTTTCAGCATCTTGAATTGGCTTGCTGGAGGAGTTGAAACTTATACCCATTTATAGCATGTTCTTGGTGGCCCAATGGAAGACTTCATTTTTGTGTCCTTTTAACCTTTAAGTGACCTCAGTTGACTTACTTTTGATGCTTATTCAAGTATCATCTTCAATGTATGATTTGAAACTGACTCGTACTTGTGTCAGTGTTAGATATAAGAATGTTTACTCACTTTATTTTTATTAATGTTTGTTTGATATTTATCTCCACATGAATTATTTTAAAAAGTTCATTTATTACATCTTTTTTCCTGATTAGGCTTCACATTTTTTACGAATGAAAAATAATTGATGTAGATACCTTTGGCTTGATTCTGTGTGCCTTAGGCATTCAGGTTTACGTGGGAGAGCGTAGTATTTTATGAAGGTTTTGCTTGAAAGATGCAATTTCAGACTATATTTCCTTTTTTTTCTATCATTCACTTTACTTTCTGTACCCTGGAGTAAGAAACAATATCCATGTGGCATCACCTGGGGAAAAGTCATTGGAAAAATTTCCCGGCTCACTGGCACTGACATTGTCCTGAGTATGAATTCTTTGTATTCATGTATTGATTTACTATCACCAATCACATCAGAATTTCACCAAAAATTTATGTTTTAGTGTGTCCAGACCACCCCAGCTGTGACAGAAATATTTGTCATTCCTTGTGCAGTAAACTCATATGTCCACCCCTTTATGAGCCCCTGGGTTTTATCATTGATGATGGATAGGAGTATACTTTTATCATGTACCATATCAATGTCAAGGAGTCCAACATTTCCACGTATCATTGTAGAATGTAACCTTGAAACTGGTGGAGTCCCATGAATGGGTCCTTGGTCTGTATGAAAATAACGTCGATTACTGGAGTATGTAACCCGTCTTGCTCAGAGTGAAAATATTTTTTGTTTTGATAGAAAGAATGGGAGTTACTGAGACTGAATTAAACTGAGAAATGATTTAACAGAAAATATTGCTTCCATGGTTGTCTCTTGAAGCTGTATTGTTAATGCAAATACAAAAGAACTTTCTATATGTTCTATATGCAAGGAAACAAAGAACGTGTTTTTAGATATACTGGGTAACTGTTTACACCCACCTTGTGTCATTGAATATATTTCTTGTTATCAATAAATGGGTTCTTCAGAATCTTCATTTCAATTTGGTCAGTGTACCACACACTTTTAGCATTGACCTGTTAGTAGCATTTAAAGAATTTTTTACACAAAAAAAGATGATTTATTTGCTTTAGATGCCGTGACAAAATTTTGGAAGTTATCCTGCTTTTAATGCCGTGACAAACTTTTGGAAGTTATCCTGTGCTTGTATAATAGGAAATTATGCTTCAGAATGGATGAAGAGCAGAGCAAAGAAATTGATTTCATTCTATTAAAAGTAATGTAAGTCATATCATTATGGATAGGGAAAGTTAGGGCAAAATGATCTGAAAAATGATGTACCACAAGTATCAACACCTTTTATGTTTATGACTGAATATTTGTCAACTTATGTATTTTTTCAGGTTTTATATCTATGGTTGAATGAGGTGAGAGCATGAATAAATATTGAGGTGTAGAATGACCAGATGTTGAAATAAAAGATGCTGCAAAAGATAATTTCCTCTTATAGTAGGAGGAAGTACTGTATGTATATTTCTATCTAAGTATCCTTCAAATCTGTGCATTCATTTGTTATCTATATCTGTTTAACCTTATCTCTCTCTCTAGATATACCAGGGTCTCTAGCTTCGTGACAGGGTTTCTTTCCTGGAGATTTGTTGTTATAGCAGAACATCATTAAATGCTCCATCGAAGCCCATGTTATAAGGGGAGTATATATTTTTTATCAAGAATTTTTCCCCACGTGAAAATCTTGCCTAAGTATAGTGGGGAAGACTGTAATGATCTGGGAAGATGTAAGGAACCATAGAAAAAACAACCAAGAAAGTTTTACCAAACGATGGTAGGGAGGACTGTATTAAAAAAAAAAAAGAAAATGTGGGGGTATTGAAAAGGTAAGGGAAATGCTTTTAAAGATCAACAGAACCTAAGAAAACTTTACCAAATTGATGGCTAGGAGGGCTATGCTTATATGGAAAGGTGTGGGAAACACTTTTCAAAACTGAAAGGATGTATGAAAGCCTTCCCTAAATTTCCCAACAAACATGAATTTGCACCTAAAATGAGACTTTACCAACCCTAAGAATACCAGTACTTTTGTAATTAAAGGAAAAGAATGGTAAGTAATTCATTTCTTTGATGATAAAATACTTGTAGATAAAGAAGGGTAGTTTAATGAGTTTTTTAGTTATAATGATGGCAGAACAAAATATTGTGATCCATCTCCTGCAACCTTTGCCAAAGTATATTAAATCTGTATCATAGTAGAAGCACATCATATTCTTTACAAAGTTGCAAGTGTCATTTTCACAAGCTCTGGGAATTGGTTTGTTGGCCAAAGTAAGATTTTCTATTCCACTATGTATTACTGAAATTTTTTATAGTATTGATTCATGGTTTACTATGTACTTTAATGTTTTCTAGTCCTATAATTCTCACTTGTATTTTACATTAAGAATATTACTTGAATATATACCAAACATTCCTTAAAGGGTGAACATCAACAGGTTTGATATGACTCAAATCAATTTCTTAGTGCAGTTGGTTAGACATTTATTATTATATAGCTTTGGCAATATTATTAAAGGTATTATGAATGAAAACTCTTAGAATATCTTGAAATATTTCATTGATATTGGAAAAGAATATTCAAAATGGAAACTAAATGTGATTTTTTTTCTTTTTTTCAAATCTGTTGCTGATGTGAAGACATTGTATCATTCTAAGAAACTGCACCTTTATTATTAGACACTGCTAAATTTAAGTCTGTGAGATGTTGCTATATAAGGGCCTCACTAATATATATATATATATAAAAGTAAAAAACAGGAGGGGTAGTGCCAGGAGACAGACGAAAAGGACACATTCACTTAAACTCAGTCTCTTGCTGTCATGTGTAATGCACCGAAACCACAGCTCCCTGTCTACATCCAGGACCCACAGACCTTTCCATGGTTTACCCCAGATGCTTCACATACCCTGGTTCAGTCTGTTGATAGCGCTTCGACCCGGTATATATATATATATATATATTTATTTATTTATTTATTATACTTGATCGCTGTTTCCCGCGTCAGCGAGGTAGCGCC
>JAYMFT010272829.1:0-10602 GCA_038088735.1 Panulirus argus
GAAACACGATAAGTTCCCAAGTGCACTTTCGTGTAATGATCACATCATCAGAGGAGATACAAGAGAGAGAAATATAATACTCAGTTGGTATACAGGACGTAGCTAGGACATCACAGACGCTCCTGCTGCAGTGTCCACAGAAGGGTTCACATCTTCTCCATTAGTGTTCCCACAGAGGTGCTTTGCCCACACCACGTAGGTCCTGTTGCTTCCCGACCACAGTAGAGAGGAGACAGAGGGATCCAACCACCCCTACGCCACAGGCCGCCGCCCAACCGCTCGACCAACACGACGGTGCATGACTGTGATCACACCAGTGACCAGGGTGGAATGATAACGCTACTCCTGCGTCGGGACTGATGAAAAGCTCCGGCTGCGGACGGCACAGGCAGCCAGCTGTAGAACGTGCCTTGACGCGACAGTAGGCCAGCCGTAAATCCAGCGTCACAGAGAGTCCGTTGCTCCTTCAGTACCTCACACAGACGGCCTGTTACTCAACCAGAATCACACAGACAACCGGCTGTTCCTTGAACATCACAGGGACAGCCAGCTGCTCCTCCAGATTAACACAGACTGTCTGTTGCTCCTTCATCACCACACAAACAGCCTCCTCCTCCTCCTCCTCCTGCTGCTGCCTCAGCATCTCAGACAATCAGCTTTACTTGCAGAAGATCTTTTTCATTACTCTTTCCCCACAAAATTTCTGGCGTTTGATTCTTTCTTCGTCCCGTTCTTCTGTCATCCCTTCATTCCTGCTTTCGTAAGAAGACCTTCTTCCTTCTGTCGTGTCTCACTTTCAGACCACGTCATTTTGAGCAACCAGTCATCCATGTCTGCCTCAACACCTCTTTCCCTGGAACCCCTTCCATGATTTCCTTCTTTCATTCTCAGCCTTTCTTTCATTCCTTCCTTCCTTCATTCCTTCCCATGATCTCCCTCTTTCCCTCTTAGCCTTCCCATCCCTCTGACCCCTTTCCCTTACCTCCCTCTCCTTCCCAGAAAGGGATCAACGTCCTTCGAAACCCACTCCGCCCGTTTCCCACCATCCTAATGGAGCGCCCTTTGCCTCGAGGATCTACTCCACATCTTCTCGTTTTCCCTCCCTAAGGACGGCAAAGATGAGGTTTAAAAGAGACGAAGAAGAAGAAAAGAAAAGAAAAAAGAGAGGTTCTTCCCATCTCAGCGCGGACCATTGTGTTCTTAAGGTTCATACTTCAAAACAAAAAAGAATATCAAAGATTCCAGGAAACCAAACAAAAGGAATCTCTTGTTTAATTGTCTGCTGGGGGCTTTTGATGTGAGGGATATTGTTTCTGATTCTGTTTGCAGCCGGTTCCGCCAAGTCTTAGGGTAACAGAGTGTCAGTCTCCTTTCAATTGCTGATGTTCAGGTTCCAATTCTTTCTCTCGTTTTGTTGGGTTATTCTAACCATTAGTCAGTCTTAGGGGTTCCTATCCCTCTTCATTGTTGTGCTGGAAATAAAGGAAAATGAGAAATCAGTGTAACTATGAATGATTACAGGTACACAGATCACTGTAATAATACAGGAATGTAAAGCACGTAAATAGAAAATGGATTCCAGGACGATATATATATATATATAAGGTACGATTTAACTCTAAGATCCATGAACAAAATATAAATAAACTTGGGGTTAAACTTCCTAGCATGTAATGAAGAGAAGGTACATCAATTAGCCATCTTTTCTGTGTGCGTGAGTGTCTGTGTGAGTGAGAGTGTGTGTGTTTGTGTGTGTGTGTGTGAGGAAAATAATTGTCACTTATCAAAAGAAAGGAACGAAATCCCCACATTGCTTACTCTCATGAGAATATCAATTACCCAGCCTTAATTGCTCATGGATCTAATGAACGGTAATGTAAAAATTGTTCGCCTGCTGGAAGAGCAATTAAAAAAGACTGAAATGATATTTTGCCTTAATCATCCACTTTCCTTTCCACGTCCATGTATTAAAACCATGGCCATTTCCTTGACCTTTTTGTGCATTTACGTATCCACTTTTGCAACGTAGACCAGCAAGGTGGTCAACACTCTGCAATACACACCCGCTTCTTGTGGCCAGAAAAACAAAAAAACAAATATAATCGATTCTTTTTTCCTAGTTAAGGAAATTCAAATCAAAGACAATTGGAAATCTTCGCTCCTTGACCCACTAAAATGCAACAGATATTGACTTTTATATATACATCCCGTTTTCTATATCATATATTGCTGAAAAAAAACTTTCCCCCGTTTTCTCCCCTCCGGAAATGCTGTGTATTTCAAAACTTTATTACGAGTGTTTTGTGACTATGCTTTTGAATTTACGCTCTGCATCCCTCACAGGGAAATCCCGCTTAGCGTCTCTGTGCACTATGAGGAATTCTAAGCTTGAATAAAATCTCTTGTTTCTCGAAACTCATTTCTCTTTTAGCTGAATTGGGGGGAAAAAAGATTATAAAATCTGTTGCTAGTTCACTTATTTTGAAGTGTTAGGTATGATTATAATCACTTGCTCATTTGCCCCTTTTTATAATGTCTTATAATTTTAAATATTTTCATCTATTCATTTTTCAAATATTTTTTTCTGAAATTTAAGAATTTCATAGTTTTTTTTTTCAACTAAGGCATATATGTCTTCAACGTGAATGCTCTATGTTCTTTATATTGTTTTCACGTCTAATGCGTCTGTGATAAAATTATAAATTTTCATGATTTTTTTCTGAAAAAATCCGGAATGTCTCAACATATTTTTGTGGTTAATGTACACAACATTCTGTATGTAACCTTTCGGAGGAGAGAGTCCAGTACTATTCTTATTTCCATTGTTGTTTTCATTAAAATCTGTAGATAATTCATAGTCCACTCTATATTACTCCCATATCTATCTAGATAGCTATATACATATGTATATAAACAAAACCAATGTATTTCGAAACACTGTCAAACTAAACAAACCAGATTAGTGTCGTTCTTTGAAATGCATTGACCAGATGATATTCAAAGCTGTGTTTGTCGTCATCCATATATCTGTCGTCTGACGACTGTCACGTCTCGCGTTCATCCTTGATAAAAACAGGTGGTCGCGGGCGAACGAGATGGGGAGGAATCCTCACGTCGGGCCAATATCCTGAGTGCCTCACGCCCGACATTTTCAACTGCCGAAATATAACTGTCAGAAAACACCGCACACCAAAATATTTTTGAAATCCGACTGTTTTTTTTTTTTTTTCGCGATCGTAAATCGCCAACTGCCACGATCGATTTGTAAAAACATGGACGCCATTTCCTGCTATCATATGGTACCGTTAATTTCGTTAAATGATTGTATCGAGCGTTATTTCCTTCCAGTGTACTCCTGTTTCATTGCGTGGCAGTGGCCACGACATTAGCTTCATCCGCTGGCTGAATTGGACACGTGCATGGATCCGGACATGCCCATTCCTATATACGGAAACAAAGCGTGCTTGATATTTCATACAGCGTTCACTGACGCTATTCAGATTGTAAATTAAACGGGCGAGGTAATAAAAAATGCCTGTCTTACGGCTTAAAACGTAATTAATTAACTTATGAGCTTAAAAAAAAAAGGTATTGCAGCTATAGTCATTCATTATATTCTTCATCGAAGTTAATATGATACCGGAGCAATGGAGGATAAGGTCTTTTGTGTCGACTTTTCACTATAAGTTATTAAGCGATGATGACCGTGAACAGTGAATAGTGAATTAGGTCATGGACTTGAAGAGAGGAGTCCGAGACTGTAGCCTGCACAAAATACGATATTCACATACACACGAAATGGCTAGAGAATATACCTCTTTGCAGTTAGCGTTCCTGACCATGGCGCATTCACGGGCCGCCGGGCCAGGGTCGAGCGCATAGGTTCGAATCCTGGTTGCGGCCCAGTCGGTCGACAGTCAACCCAGCTTGATTAGGGCCTCGGATGCCCGTGCCGTCTCAACTGTCATGACATAAAAATATTCCTCACTAAAACGACGAGCTTTTGGGACACCCTAATCATGAGTATAAAGATTAGAAATGCTCTCTTTTGTACAACAGTGTACAATCACAACTTAATCCTGCGTGAATATACCTTCAGTTGTTTCCGTGTTAGCGATCACTCCTCTGTACCATCACTAATACTCAAATGTCGTACACTAACATACGTACATACGCACTGCTGTGTGCATATAATCCTGGATCGTCCAAAGGCTTGATCCCTCACTTTTCTTCATTAAAACTTCATAAAAAGGATTATAGCGAAGGCTTTGATACGGCTTCTTGTAATCGCTGTTGATTAATACAGACTGTAGAGCAACTTGCATACGCGAATGCTGTGATTATTCCCCCTCCCCCACCATAATCGCCACTTCTTTTACTGTGAATGAAGGGAACTCAGCACACACACACACGCAGACATTGTAGAGGTAGACAGAAGTAGTTTACGTCAATCTACTTGAAACTCACTCGTGGACTGGGTATATTACAAGATTCTCTTCACTGGAAAATATGAGTAGTCTAGGAAGGCAAATTCCCGTTTTTCTAAGATCCTTGAGCCGTAAGATTATTCCGCTATGTCAACTACACTCCTGTCTCTCTTGACAACACTCTTTTTTTTCTTTGTTATCTGAGACGGCACGGGCAGCTGAGGCCCTAATCAAGGCCATCCCATTAACGCTATATATATGTATACCCTAACATTAGCCAGGTACCCATCTTATCGACCAACCCCCTAAGGGTGGATGAACAGCTGGGTTGACTGTGGACCGACTGAGCCGCAAACCGGGATTCGAACCCACCAATGCGCTCAGGACCCTGGACTGCCAGTGAGTGCGTCACGGTCAGGAACGGCGACCGCTTCCCTCAAGCAAGGCAGATCTCAACACCTCGTGTAGTGAGTCATGACCCCAGAGCACGACTTCCCGGCCCTTGGACACGACGGGTCAAGCCGTCACGAGGTCAAGGGGTCACACCGTCACGCCCAAAAGGGTCACTTCTCGAAAAAGAGAGAACTGTAATGGGCGACGCGATCAGAACCTGTGATCTCTATATATTTCAGCGTGATGAACCAGACAGTGAACGATTCTTCGAGAGACGCGGGTGAAGGAACAACCAGAGGGCCATGACATGAAATGAAAAATGAAACATGTTAGAAAACACGTCAAGAATTAACTTTATGGTGTGATAGCAAATACGGACAGAAGTATACAAGTTTAAAACGTTTTTTAGACAGTCGAGACGTGAAACTTCCCTCCCCCGTACAGTACAAATAGGTAATTGAGCACATAGATGCCATATAATGAGTTGTTTGCCTGGCCATTACACCCGAATTTTCACCCGGCCATGCAATCAACTTTTCGCGTTAATTACGGTGCTTTCAGCTTGAACCGGTGATTACTGAAAAAAAAAAAAAAAGATATCCCGAAGGTAACATACACGTATTTTTTTTTCCGGTTTATTGAAAGCAAGTTCAAAGATCAAATTACTTCCACCAGAATAGCCAATAAAAGCAGAAAATACCATATGCTTTAAATGAATTCGAATCAGTTTGAACGGCTATTATTTTTCGTATTTTTTTTTTTACCCCGAGTTTATTTACGATATTCAGGAAAAATCATAATTGGTTTAGTTTACTTTTGTTATTCAGCCGGGATGTGTATGCGATTTTTTTTAATTACCTCTGTTTGTATAATTACCCCTGTTTGTACAACAAATTAGATGATGTACACTGTGCGTACGCATGTACGTATGTGATTGACTCGAGCTATGGGATGGAGGGGCTTGCCATTATATTATCCCCAGGGTTCGAGACCTGGGTGAGCGAGGCGGGGCGGCAAGTCACACAGCCCACAGCCAATCCCAGCCGCTCATCCATCCTCCCCCTCGAGGGATGCCATTAAGGCTGCTTTGTGTGTTGCCCCGCATTAGATTTACTTTCAAAGTGAAGCCGTTTAACCGAGTCAAGTGGCTCTGTGAGCGTGAGGTCATGGTACAACGTGACTCGGAACAGTAGTTCCAAAACGGCTTCGTTCAAGTGACGCTTTAAGCTTCGACTGACTAGAGACTCTGTTTGGGAGACGGCTGCGCAGCCAAGGCCAACAGCTTGCCAGGCATGGGTCTCACGTCGAAGACCATGAGACAAAAAAAAAAAAAAAAACTCACTACAGACGAGTGATAAACAGAAACGGATAATAATGTACCTACCGGTTGGTATTGTCCAATCGTCCCATATCGCCTGAGGTCGTAATTATGGCCAATACCAACCATCATGGCAGTCTAATGACCATTCCTCCCTCCCCACCATAATGGGAGGTAATGACTTTGATCACGAAGGCAATAGATGCAGATGATTAAGAAACACGTAGCAGTAATTGTTATCGGGTTCTTTATCCTCTCGTTCGTCTGTATCTCCTCTACAGTTAGTCCCTCTCGTACCTTCGACATGTAGCACTCTGCACAACACCAGAGCACAAAGACTAGAGTTCTCTTGTAGAGAATTGCTTCTCCGACCTTCTGTAATCAACATCAGATCAGCTTTGATGTGCACACGTGAGCACAGAGTCGCATAGAGACATAGACCTGACCATATAGTACGTATACACAGACACAGGGTCTTATACACAGTTACAGATATGACCATACAGTTTGTATACGCTGACACAGGCCCTATACAAATACTGACATGGTCGTAAATACATAATCTAATGGGCGTGGGTGTCGTTCGGACCCACAGATGTGGCCAGAGCCAATGAGGCACCTCGACTTCTTAGTCAAAGGTGTGTGTGTGTGTGTGTGAAGCCCAGACACAAGGGAAACCCGACACAGAAGCGAGGCTTTTCGAGACGTTCGTATGAAACTGTCAGGAAAACTAAGTTGACGTACGTAGATAGGGACATTGGTGGTATTACGGACAGACAGGAAGTCCGCTTCTCGGAAATGGAGTCAAACCCTTTCATCGCCCACGGGAACCCTCTCGGAGCTGAGCGAGCAGCTGCTGGCTAATGAACGAAGAAGCCTCCTGGAAGCCTCGACTCTGCAGTTTCTGTTGAGAAACTGTTCCTCAAGAGAAAGAATTTTTCTGGCTTGAATCGACATTTTCTTTTTTCTTCTTCGTCGTCTTTTTTCTCTTCTTACTACTTCACTGGCCATTTACTGTCCACTTCTAAGATGCGTTCACGAACATGTCCTGCTGAATTGGGGTGTTTCTACACACACACATACACACACACACACACACAGCTTCAGGTATAGCGAACCAGCTTCTGAAGCCTTGGAAGCTACGAGTGGGGAAAGTGAACCACTCACTAGGTGGTTCGAACTATTATGACCAATCCTTACACGGGGCAAACGCTCCCATTTGGAGCGTATCTGCAATACGAGTTAATAACCCGACTCTGAGATGAAATAAGGATGGAATTCCACCAAGAGTAATTTTCTTTTTTTACTTTATTCGAAACTAACCAACTCCCCCTCACCTACTTCAAGGTCCTAATTCAGAAAAGGCATCAAGTGAACAGAAGGAAGCTTCGGCAGTAGAGTGACCACTGAGACAACGAACCCCCCCCCTCCACTACCAGCTGACTCAGTCAGCAGTCCGCTGTAGGAACATTGTTTATCAAAGATTTCGAGCCTTGCGGGGCCCTTCCCAGGCTACCCCGAGCAAGACAGGGGGAACCAGGAATGAGTTTTCTGCTATTCCTGAACTCTTATGTTATCTGTCTTTCACTGCCATGTACTCTAATCTCTTATCACCTAATTTACCCGCTTCCTTCGTACGGCTTATCTCCACTCAGTCATTCCCCTACGATGTCCATCTGTGTCTTTCCATCTTATTACCGCGCCCTAGAAACTTCTCCTCCTTCTATGTTTTTTATGCCACTTCACGTACACTCCTTCACTTGGCATTTCCTAAATCATTACTGACCAACACTTTCCTTCAAATGTCCTTTCATTTTTCGCTACCTTGGAGTGAGTGGCTAACAGATCTTTGTCAGCATATCCGGTGGTTATGAGTAGATTGAGACAGTGTTTCCCATCATCCAACTTCTTCTAAAAAGAGAACTTCTGATTTAGTATGTGCGGTGGATGGTAGAGGAGCCCTCTGGCTTACAATTCTGTCCCCATCTACAGTGTTGGGTTGGGAGGAGCCTTCTGTTTTACTGCCCTGCCTCCATCTACAGTGGTGGATGGGGAGGAGCCATATGGCTTACTATCCTATCTCCATCTACAGTGTTGGGTTGGGAGGAGCCCTCTGCTTTGCTACTCTGTCTCCATCTATAATTTTGGGTGGGGAGGAGCCTTCTGCTGCACTATCCTGTCTCCATCTATAGTAGAAGGTGGGGAGGAGACTTCTGTTTTACTATCCTGTCTCCATCTACATTGGTGGGTAGGGAGGAGCTATCTGGCTAACTATCCTGCCGAATTCTAAGTGATTGTTAGGGATGAGCCTTCTCTGCTTAACATCCTGTCCTCATCTATATAGATTAGGAGGTCAGAATACTTTCACTCTCCTCCAGCAAATAACCTCGTCACTAGCCATCAGATTCCCCTGTCGTCTGGATTCCCCTCTGCCTCCCCTCTGTCCATAGGCTCTATCTCTCTTCTGCTATACATCTAAACACCTCTCCCATCGGCATCTTTCCTCCCTACTCCTCCCTCTTCCTTTCCACACCCTCTCCCTCTATATCCTCACCCTTGAATCTACACCCAAAGAACACACACACACACAACATTATCGACCAAGCTGTCCTCTCCTCCTTCAGCACAGTTCCCACACACACTCTTCGCGAGGGGGTCCCGTCGGAGTGAGGGGGGGGGTGCGAGTGAGGAAACGCGGTGCATCACTGAGAGAGAGAGAGAGAGAGAGAGAGAGAGAGAGAGAGAGAGTCACCAATCAAGTAATCGGTTACTTAACTTTCATCATCCCCCTACCCCCTCTCTCTCGGCAGCTTAATGTAATTACGACGCAGATGGTGTGTGTGTGTGTGTGTGTGTGTGTGTGTATGTGTGTGTGTGTGTGTTGGGGTGGGAGGGGGTTGTGGGTGTAAAGCCCCCAGCCCAGGTTGGTGCTGACGCGGCTAGATAATGCGGTAGGGCGACTCTGCGCCAAACTCAAATTATTTTCTTTTCTTTTTCATGGTCGACATGACAGCGTTGCAAGATCATCTACAAGCAATATCAACACACGCCAATTCTTCATCCTCTTTTACGTGCAAACCTTTTAAGTAAGCACTGATCTGTTTCAGTGAATTTAATCTGCTTCACAACAACAGTTGTAAAAAGGCTTGGGGCCTGAACGTGCATGAGGGTGAAAGGCGTGCACGGGACAGAGTGAACAGGAGTGATGTGGTATACAGGGGTCGACGTGCTGTCAGTGGACTGAACCAGGATATGGAAAGCTGCCATGGGGACATCATGGAAAGGTCTGTTGGGCCTGGTTGTAGATAGGGAACTGTGGGATTGCCTAGACCAAGCTGCACTCGGCTAACTTATCTATCTCACAATTGCGGTGGCAACTCGAAGATAGGTCGTTGGAATGATTCCCTCCCTATACTGTCAACGTCTGGAAGTCTTGTCCATCTTAACAACTACGGTCTTCTGTGTCTTTGACATAAAAAAAAAAAGAGACTTTCCATTTACTCAAAAGCCTTTAGATTATTTTCCTATGATTTTTTCTCCCTTTGGCCTTTATTATTTTCCGCCTCGTCGAGTCTTCTTTGTCTGGATGAGGACTTTTGTTCATCACATGAAAAATACTTGGTCAAAAGGGGTAAAATCCATAGACAGGACTATTTGCCCCGTGGATTGGGTAGGAGGTCGAGTGTATGCCCCCAGTCATCCATGGAGCGGAAATTTAACAGCTGCATAACCGAATGCTAACTTAGTGTTCCTATGAATCCTGCTGGTTATCCTCGACCTTTTTGAATCCAGAATTGTTATCTTCGGTCTCTGAATCCCGAGAGGCGTTATCGATCATCGTCTTGAACTGTTGATATGACAGCAGGCGAGTGCACCTCAGTCGATACCACTTGCTCGATCGACACTGGTCATTCTGTTATCATTATGGGTCCAGATGGTGAGGCGTCCAGTGTACAATTGTCACGTCCGAGTTAAAGATTACATTTAGTGAGATGGGTCCTCTCAGGTACAGGTTAATGTAGGTCTTTGGTGCTGATTACCTACGAAATATTAGGGCTTACGAGACAGCAAACCCGAATCGAGTGAATCCCTTTTTCTACTTGACATATTGATTTACAAGGACCGAAGGCTACACAGCCTTATCAGCCTTGTGGCTAATCTGGCCTTGGGTATAACTTGGGTAATAAAAGGGTCACGGAGTTTGATGAATGACCTCAAGATATGGACTGATACAAAAGAAAACAAGAGAAGGTCACCTTGAGAGAATTAAAGGCAATCGGCTGATGCGAGCAATAGACGAGACGAAGCATTGATCATTACGCTAATGAAAAGTTCAGAGTCGGGGGAAATTGGGATGAACGGGGAGGCAATTTCTGCCTCCCTCCATCCGTCTGAATCCAACCAATCCCTAATCCCTCTCTCTCTCTCTCTCTCTCTCTCTCTCTCTCTCTCTCTCTCTCTCTC
>JAYMFT010272840.1:0-10602 GCA_038088735.1 Panulirus argus
TATATATATATATATATATATATGATATATATGCGTGAGTGCGTATGATGATGGTATTGTGGCAGGTGTCGGTCCGGCCTCGCAGGTGTGGCCCCTCACTCCACACCGCACCACACGTCACCTACAGACTCACTTCCCATCATCCCTTCACGCCCCGTCAACAGCCCTTACCCTTGGCCCTTCAGCAGTCCCTTCCCCATGCCCCTTCAGCAGTCCCTTCTCCTTGCCTCCTTCAGTAGCCCCTTCCTCTGCCCTTCTCTTGCTCCGTCGTCTCCCACGTGACCTCCTCATGCCTCTGTTGTCGGTATGTTTATATTACTAAATTCCTCGTTGTACGCCCTTCCCTTGTTCATGGTGCGCGCCTGCCTCCTCGTGGCCCCTCTCGTCCTTGCTTGCAACCTTCCCTTATCTTCCCTACACCCTCGTCTGATCCTGGTACCGTCGGGGGTCGTCCCGCGTCACTGGATAGAGGGGCGGAAGCAGTGTGGAGGCCGGGCGACCATCATGTCCCCCTGGTGGTGGTGGTGGTGGTGGTGGTGCAGGTGTCCCTCGGGCACGACAGGTATCGTCCTGTGTGTTGGTACACAGATGGGAGGGTCGGTCGGTCGTCAGGTCCAAGTACGATGTGTAGTGTGGTTATCGTCTGTGCACACATCCTGGGGAGAAAAGAAATCGATTTGGGGAGACTTTTGGAGGGAGGGGGGAACCTGCTTTAATGTCTGTCTCTTCTCCATATTACGACCCTCCATCATCACCCTTCCTAGTTTCCTTTACGTTCATCTTTTATTATTTTTGCATAGCCTCGTAACTTATCTTACCCCTATGGGTGGCCGGCTGCTGCTGCTGCTGCTTCTGGCTCATCTGGACAACTATGTGTTATCTTCGTGGTGGGTAGAGAGGGTGGGCGGGGGTGGTGACGTGCTGGCTTGCCCAGGCACGTGAGTCTCACAGGATATATATGGTCGGGTTCCCTCTCGTTCTCCCGATTTACCGTCTGAAGTTTCCTCTGAAGTTCAGAGGCACAAAACCTGGACACTCCTGGTTCTGATGAAGTATGAAAAGGCGGACATATTGTTGTCCTACCTAAACCCATGAGTTTGTTTTTTTTTCCGCCCTTGGATACAAGCGTGAGGAGGCGATGGTTCCAAGGAGGTGGGGGGAGGGGGTCAGACAGTGCTCGGCAGTAGGGTTGGAAGCGAGGTCAGGCAGAGGTCAGCGCGTGGCCGTGTGGGGCCATAACCGTCCGTGCTGAACCATGCAACACCAGGCCACACCCTCCTCCGCCACCTCCGCCTCCACCACCCAGACCTGCACGAGTCATGACACTGTCGCCCTCTCTCTCTCTCTCTCTCTCTCACACACACACACACACACACACACACACACACAGTGTGACGACTGTCACCACGTCGGTTCTTGTCACACGTGACGCTATGTGTGTGTGTGTGTGTGTGTGTGTGTACTGTCATGCTCAGTACAACACCCAGGTGTACTGTAATACACTTCGCTGCTCATCGCATGTACACCGTGGATAGGCACAGATCCTCCTCCTGTGCTAACTCACATTAAGGCTTTCTCCCCACTGAAGTGACGGTCGATCTCCTGGTACGCTACATTCACGTCGGCCCAGTCCAATAGTATTATATAATGCGCGTCTATGGCAGTGTACCACACACTACCAGCCATCACATGCGCATGTCAAGGTCCAGTCACGTTCAGGAGACAAAACGTTGAGAGAGATGTATTGACCGGAGCGGGACAATACTTCTTTTTTGGGCGTTACTTCCCGTGGCCGACCGACCGTCCTAATGACCTGGTCACAGTCTCACGCCACGGTCTTGCTGCTTCGGAAACTATGCAAGTGGGATTATGGGAAACGTTTTTCTGTTTAAAAACGTATTAATGACTAAATGCTTCTGATACGTTTGCTACTGAAAACGTAGCCACTACAACTGATTCAGTCGATCCCACCCCATGTTGTGGGAATAGTATTTTAAGTTGACTGGTGGAAAAGAAAGTGGAGAAAGTTGATAAGCCAATATTATATGAATTAGCAATAATACGTATATGCTTCTGATACATTTTATGGGACCGGAGCGAGACCGTCCCTTGACCGGACCACGACCGTCACAATGCTGTGAGTAAAGCACTAATCTGTGATGTTGCACGCCTCCGGAAGGAAGGAAGACTCGGGAGTGAGTAACTAGTTACGGTTACCGAGGCACGTGGCCAGGTACATGTGTAGGCTGCAATGACGGACGTTCCGGGCTCTGTGGCATTGTAAGGTACGGAGAGGAAGACCTTCAGTTTGCTTTATGGTCGCACCTAAGAACGTAAGATCATCCCTTTCGTAAACTCTTGCGAACTCGTGGTTGTTTTAGCGGAGCGAATAGTTCACCGTACGCGGTGACGGAGGATTGATTGGACAGTCGCGGATTGTTAAGAGAGGATTGGTTTGGCATTAACGAGAATGTTGGGTCTTGATGTTGTCAGCAGAGTATTTGGGTCGGAGAGTTGCGTGTGTGTGATGTGATGTTGGCGGTGACACGGGATGACAGACTGAAGCAGAAGTGTATACAAGTGGAAGGAGAACCGGTTTGAGACCGGCACGTGGTCTGCAGCTGTTGTTTTTGGTAGGCAACTGAAAAGCTGGTCTGAGCTTAGTTTTAAGACGGCTGGTTTTTGACGCCAATAAAGCTGTCCGTTTACGGGAAGCAGTCTCGGTTTTTTAAGAATGTAGAGGTGGAGAAGAGCCTTTTTATGTTTACATACGAAGTGTGGTTACTCTCTTTCGCAATATTTTGTAAGTATTATTTTACTTTACATTTTTTAACAATTAGCACACGATGAACTGATTATAGAAGGGATGGTGACGACTTCGCTCGAGGGTTCATGGTTAACACATTATGACACTCTTCATTACCGTGCGTGCGTGGCTGGCAATGAATTTGATCGACGTGGTAATGAGTGTGTGTGTGTGTGTGTGTGAAGGGGAGGGAGGGACATGCTGACAGGTTGGTAGGGGGGGTGGAACTGAAGTAGTCCACATGCAGCGCTCTAGGTAACACATGGAGTAGTCGTCTGTTGGCCATGACTGTGGATGGTGGCCGATGTTGGTCTCGGGACATTGTGCATGACAGCTACGGAGCGTGTGTGTGTGTGTGTCTGTGTGTCTTTTCTTGTTGGAAAGGGTTGTTATTGACCAGTGGGCTCAGCGTTAACAGAGGTGTCGTTAGTTGGGGGAGGTCAGGGTGGTGTTGGCCCGAGTGTGCGGAGAGCTCAGGTGACGACGGGTCGGTGAGCTGCCTTGGTGGTGCATCATCTCGCTGGTCGGGTCATGTGCCCCCGTGTACGATTGACCCCTGCTCTTCCGCGGCGGCGATGGGGCCAGGAAGCACGGTGGGGGTCCGAGGCCCAGACACTGTTTTCCTCGTGCTGTTCAGCCTCATTACTTTCTCTTGCCCCTCCCCTCCTCTCCCCGAAGCAGACCCTCCCGCATTCCTCAGGTAACAGAGACGACCCCTCCCCTCCCTTCCCCCCGCCCTCCCCTCACCTCCCTCCGTCCGGTCACTGATCAAGGTTTATCTCCGGCCAGCTGGACCTGGGACCCGCTACCCCCTCAGGTCTGGCTCGGCTTCACCTGAAGCGGTCGCGATCATGGAAGCGCTTTTACCGGAGGCCGGGTTCTGTCGTGCGACAGTCGACGGTACAGGTCGTGTGAAGGGGCCGGGGATCCGTCGTGTGACAGGAGTCACGTGTGAAGAAAAGGGTTGATGGGAGTACCGAGCGTCGGCCTGAGTGCCCGCCTCCGGGGCGGTCTTGCTGAGGCCGTCTGCTGTGTGACGGGGGTGGGGCGGGGTAGCAGCTGGGGAGCTGTAAACAGCTCGTGTTCAGAATGAATTATTGAGTTGACAAACACATGTTAATGCCGGAGGGGGGGGGGTCATTTGCATACTAGTGCAGAATGAATTTGTCAAAACATTGACATTTATAGTCTAATTTTAGGCTCCTTTTGACGTGCTCTGCGCAAAGTGGTGTTCGTCTCGGTCGGAGGACAGCGGCGCGACCCGCGGTGTGTGTGATGACCCGGCCCTTGTCCTACCCGTCAGGGCCAGGCCATCGTGCCCCAGATTTAGATGCCTGTTGGTCTGGGTCGCGCACTGTCGTGCTCAGGGGTCGTACTGCAGTGGTTCTCACAGATTGCGAAGTGGCAGACGGACAGGTTTTCCACTTGGGCCGCCAGTGGTTGGCTCCGCTGCTGGCTGGCTGGCTGGCCACCCGCCGCTGAGACCCGCTAGTTCATGCCTGGCGAAGGACGGGCCAGAGCGGGAGGAGGAACCTGTGTGGTCAGGGGCGGCGCCTCTCGGCTGTCGCAGAGGGTTGCATCAGTGCAGCCTTACCTGGAGAGAGAGAGAGAGAGAGAGAGGCCCAGGTCCTGGCTGCTGCTCCTGCTGCTGCTGCTAGTAGACTGCCGCTGGTGCTGCCAGGTACTGGCAGATGGACCCAGGTACTGGACGAGGGATGTGTTTCTTTGTGTGTGTTTGTGTGTTACTTGTGTGACGGCGGTGATTGGCCACGTAACATGGGAACGCGTGAGTGTCAGCGGATGTTGAGTTGCTTCCACTCACTCCCTGCTTATGGGGTCGGTGAGGATCGTTGACTAGTTAACCCTGGGCTAGTGTGTGTGTATGTTAATGTTTTCGCACAACACACACACACACACACACACACACGGAGGCTATGTAATATCATCAGTATAGATAGCCTCAGAGCATTTGATAATGCTATAATTAAAACCAACAGGAAACTTCTTGACATTATTATTACTATTATCATTATTATTATTATTATTATTATTATTATTATTATTATTATTATTTTCCAGTTGGTGAGGGGTTAGATGATAATGTGTTTTATGGTTTAGTAGTGTGAGGGCCGGAGTGCGGTGCGCCATCACCTGGTGTTATGAATATGTTAACTCTGTACCCCACTGTAACGTGACTGTACCATCGCCTGGTGTTATGGGTGTGGTAGAGAAACATGGTAGATACGTACCCTCCGGCCGGAGACCGAGGCCCCGTACTGGACGTAAGCTTGTGCTGGTCGTGAATCGACCGGTCCATCGGCAGCTTGGAAATTTCTTGATGCTGACTCCCTGACACCTTGCGATTACAGTCACCATTCCTGTATTCCGGGGATAAAGCTGATGTGATTACAAGATAAAGCTGACGTGATTACAGTCCCCATTCGTGTATTGCGAGGATAAAATAAAACTGATGTGATTACAAGATAAGGCTGATGTGATTACAAGATAAAGCTGATGTGATTACAAGATAAAGCTGTTGTGATTACAGTCCCCGTCCGTGAATTGCGAGGATAAAACTTTACGTACGACCTCTCATCCCTGTTGTTGACAAGGTCTCGAGTTAGATAGAGCGTTGTGGGGTTGCGACCGCCGTGTTGACAGTGTGAGGTACGCTGCCGGTCTAGTCTTCAGCGGGCGGAGGGCCGTCTCGTATCTGTTGCTCACGTGACGGGTCGTCGTGTACGGCTGCGGGTGTGTCTGTGTTGGAATTGGGGGGGACTGTGCAGCTGCGTTCCTGTTGGGGTGTGGTGCTGTACAGATGTGCTTGTTTTTTTTTTGTGCTTGTGCTTGTAACAAACCGCTGAATATCTTGGCCGCCAGTCAGTGGTTGTGGGCCATCGTATATGTTTTAAACTGCCATAGTTTATGGCGTAGTTTATGGTGTAGGCCGGCACGGTCTGTGGTGTGTTTACGCTGCCCCGGCTTACGGCTTAGACTGCCGTGGATGTGGTGTTTAGACTGCCATAGCCTGTAGTGTAGAGTAGACGGCCCTAGACCATGGGGTAGACTCGGTTGCCGAGGCCCGTGATGCGGACCGCCCGTTCGTCTCGCGAGGGAGAAAGTTAGTGACGATACGCGTGTTGAGGAGAATGCTGGGGGCAGGAGCAGTCGGCCCCAGAGGACGCCGTGGATTTTGTGCTGCTCTCTCATATTACTGGAAAACCCGAAGGTCAGTGTGATGCGTCTCTGGTTGGCATTACGGCCAGGCGTCTGGACTGAGCAGGTGCACGAGGGGCGCGCGCGCGCGCGTGTGTGTGTGTGTTTGGTCAGCGACTCTGCCCTGTGATTGATCAGGATCCGTGGCGTGTGGATTTGGGTCAGTCAGTGGAGCGCTGGCGCGGGTGACCTTTGAAAGGTCGTGGTGTTGGTGCCGAGGAGTTTGTCTTGAGTGGCGCGTGTCACGTGACCCCGCACACGAGACACACACACACACACACACACACACACACAGCCAGGAACCCTGCCTCTCGGCCCAGGTCTCTGTACGGCTTGGTAGGGGGAACCCACTTGCTTTGGTCTGTTTCTTTCGTGGGGGAAGGGTGAGCAGGGCGTGGGAATTAGGCGTGGGACGGGGGAGGACACGCCCACAGGATCTGTGGATGTGTTGGTGGCCCAGCCCCGGGCCGGCCATAGCATCCGCCCCTGCTGTTTCTTGCCCCAGTCCCAAGTTGGCCACGGGAGGCCCCCTGCTGCTACGGCTAGGCCAGCGCAGCCGCTCCTGCTGCCACCTGCCGAGTTGACCGGTACCTTGGTTCGAGTCTGTGAATAAGGTTTGCCGTGTTTCTTGACTGTAAGACGGTGGTGTGAGGTCAAGTGGTGTGGTGTTGGCCCCTTACGGGTTAAGCCCCGGGGATTGTGGTGGCCGGTCCACCTCCTTGGGTTCTGAAGGTGCCTCTCTCGGAGTAAACTCCTTGGGCGGTGCTCCCACCGTGGCCTCCGTAGGGTGCGGGAGGGCCACTCCTCAGCACACCCCTCCCTCCACGTGACTGGCCTCCCCTCCCTCAGACCTCGCTGGTGTAGGGCCTTACAGGAGAGGCATCACGTGTGGACAGACCCGGACCCGGACCCGACAGGGTAGGCCCGGCCCCCGGGTACGGGGAAACATCTGAAAACAAGACCTAACGGTGTTGCATGAGGTTATATGCTGATGGACAGTCGTAGTGTCCTGCGTATTATATACATTCATTAATGCACTTTATACAGTTTGCTATATACATTATCTACACTACTAATGTACTATATACATAGAAACAAGACGGAACAACAGAATGTTGTTACCCCCAGATCCACCGCTCCCTCCGGCCCAACACGCGGCTGGAAAGTACCCGTGAGGGAACATCGCGCGGGATAGGGAGAGATAGTATACTACCTTGGGAATTTTATAGGAATAATGAATGAAAAACACATTCTCATGTAATCAGGGGATACAGGGGGGAGGGAGCGGAACTGTCACGCGGTTAAGGCCAAAATGAAATACTTTTACGCATTATTACCTCCTAATCATTGGACCTTGGTCACTCGCATTTAAGCGCCATCAAAGTATTTCTTTTAGCCTTGTTTGAAGTCCGTTGATAGTCCTGACGGCCTTTGGGGTCACGCGACGGCCGTCTGTAAGTATTGGAGAAGCAACGTTTTGCTACAGCATCATCATCTCCTCCGTCCCTTTTAACCCCTCGTCGCTCTCTCAGGTCTCGTTGTGTCTGCGGCTAATGTCAGGCTGATGGGCGGCGGCGGCGGGCCGCCCCGGCGCCGCCAGGGGCGACCGCTCCACACACACACACACACACACACACACACACACACACATATGCACGCACGCCCTTTCCCTCCTTTGCAAGGTAGCGCCAGGGAACACAAGAATGAGCCATAGAGTTGAAGTCTTCGTTCGGTTCTTAGAAAGTGATGATACAGGAGGGGAGGATTTACACACACACACACACACACACACACACACACACCAACTCCTCCTCTCCCGTCTGGAGCTGTGTGCCATTTAGGACAAGACAGAGGTAACGTGGACAAGGAGGAGGGGGCCTTATAATAACACTTACTTGCCACAACATCCCATTCAGTGACGACGCTCATCACACGTGACAGCTCTGGTGACAGCGCTTGGTGTCAGTCGTGAAAATGTGACTATAAAATGCCTGTCACGGAATACTGAACGTGTGCATATCCTCTGCACCGCCAGCCCTCCCATGTACACGCCACCAGCTGCTGTACCTGTTGAACCCACCCAAGACTCCCCTCTGCAGATTTTCCTCGCCCACCGTCCTCCCTAGCTCGACTACCCACGCCCGGGATGTGGTACTCCTACACCCAGTGTCGTCCTCGCAGCATATCCTTGACCTCTGAAACGGACCGGTAGACTCCCAGGAACCGCCACTACAGCAGCCAGCCTCACCACACACTATATTTTGTACACCAGCATTGTACACGAGGGCCACTTGTTACACGCTGCGTAGTAAACTCCCCTCTGACCACTCGCCCACCTGACCCACTCACCCACCCACCACCTACTAACATCACACACCACCTGACCCACCCACCTCATATTACCATTTAAGAAGAAGATGCAGGTGAACAGATAGGTAGGCCAACATTTACTCGATAGACAGAATACAGGCCTCACATTTACTCGATAGACAGAATACAGGCCTCACAACTTCCCCGGACCATACAAACACTGAAAGCAGTATAACCCAATTTTCTGTAAGAAAAGGAAGAAAAAAAAAAAAACACCTCTTCTACACAAACCTGTTGGCCCCAATACAGGAGGAGGGCACCGGTATCCCATCTTCCAAACACACTAGGCAATTATCAGACACACGCATCCAGCACACTCTTTGAAAAGGACAGTTACGGAAGACGCAGACCAATCCACCTTCACACCACTGGTCTCCCATCCTTCACTCCAGCCGACACTCGTAACTCGGTTAGAACGCTCAAGGACAGACCCCTGACAACACGACAGACTGTCACGTTAAAAGCCTCAGCCCAGTAGCAGTCCCGGAGGTGTCCACAGACTTCACTCCTGGACAGGCAACAAAATCCAGCACATCTGGGAACTTTCTAACATACTGCCAGTCCAGAGAGAGAGAGAGAGAGAGACCTCCCCAATCCCCTCATCTCCTCATCTGCCTAACCACCTCCCGCCACCGCTGTTACCATCAGTTTCCAGACTCCTTAAGAAAATGATTGCCACTAGAATGACCCATAGCTTGCCACTGTTGCCCGTCCAGCACGGCTTCGGACTCAAACATTCCGCCACCACACACTTGCACACAGACCTCACCCAACACGTACTGTATGGCCTCAACCAACCATAACCCCCTCCTCTGCTCAGAACCGGTAGCAGTAGACGTCAGTCAGCAGAGCGTTGGACAAGCTCTCACAAAGTGTGCAAATTATATACCTGCTCAAAAATAAATAAAAAAATCATCGGCCAACCTCCTAGATGGCCGCCAAGCCAGAGTCGCCCGCAGGATTCAAACTTTCCAAAATCATTGAGCTCTACAGTGGAGTGTCCGAGGAGCTGATCTCTCTCCAGCCCTCTGTGAGCTCATCCCTCCTCCTCCTCCTCCCATCATTAACCACGCCTGTGAACGTTCTGTCGTGTGTAGGCGGTCTCAGAAGTTAGCCGTCACATCCCCGTCACGCTCTCCTCAGCCTCGAGAGGCGTGAGTAGGAACGTGCATTCCTACATTGATCTAAATATTCAGCCGTGTCCACTCATCGAAACTCCAGCCATGCTGGGTATCGCATACGACACACACATGGCATTGACTTCCCACATCACGGCCATCAACGTTAAGCAGTGTGTGTGGAGTTCGGAACGTGATCTTGGGTAATGATGGGTCATGTGATGTGTTAAATCGGTGTCTGTAGTGTTCAAGAGACGGATATATCCAGAGCACAGACAGGAAGTGTAAATCGTATTTATCTGGGGAGTGTGATTTCAGATGGGTGTGAGTCTGGTTGGGGTAGAGTTTGGGAGGGCAGTCTTTTTGCGCTTGTCTGGTCATGTCGGTGTTTATATTTATTGTCAACGAGTTAGTTTCTTTGTTTCGTGTTCTCTTAGGGGTGTGTGTGTGGGGAGGGGGTTATTTGTGAATATACGTTGTTGAAGTGTGATGCAGGGGTGAGCTTTTTACTGCATATTGAGGGTTTGGTGGTGAGTTAAGACGTCCTTGTGTTGTTGCAAAGAATTGAATGCTTCGCACATTCGCGTGGAATTGTTTTGGGAGAATCTATTGTTTCACTGTTTAGGTGTTGATTGATCGAGGTTGCTAGGCAGCCTGTGATTGTTGTGAGTACTCTTGTTTTGTGAGGTTTGCAGATTTTGCACATACGCGTTTGACTTGGCGGATGGCGAAGCAGCCGAGGCGCAGTTTAGGGAGGAGTAGATGGATTATTTGTAAAGGTCACTCGGGGATTTATTTATCCAAATCTGGTTCCAGCAAGTGTTCTGGCTGGGGGGCGTCAGGTTTGTCTTCTGCCTCTGTGTGTGGATGAGTGCGGTGTGGGGAGGGAATGTCACGCGTGTCGTGAGTGATGCCCGGAATAGTTGGGGAGTTTTGTCCGGTGGGAGTGATTGACCGCTCCTGGTGACAGGAGGATGCAGGTTGGGTCATATGTCTGTCTGAGAATATGCTGTTAACAATAGCCTGGGCGTATAACCCCCCACCCCCCACCCCCACCCCCACTCTCTCTCTCTCTCTCTCTCTCTCTCTCTC
>JAYMFT010272851.1:0-10602 GCA_038088735.1 Panulirus argus
TCCCTGCCTCGGCCACGGACTCCACTCACCCATCCTGCCACACGCTCCCTGCCTCGGCCACGGACTCCACTCACCCATCCTGCCACACGCTCCCTGCCTCGGCCACGGACTCCACTCACCCACCCTGCCACATGCTCCCTGCTTTGGCTAAGGACACTACTTCACCATCCCTGCTACAGTTTCTGCCTCGGCCACGGACATCACTAACCCCCCCTCCCCATCCACCCACCCTACTACTGCTCCTGCCTCTGCTAGGGGGACACCAGCCAGGCCACTCCTGTACTCCTGGCCCGGCCACGTACACCGCCCCACTACCGCTCCTGGCCGCAGCCTCACCGCCGGCCTTCATTACCACCATAAGTGCACCTCCGTCTCTCCCCTGAGCCGGCCGGCACTCTCCTTTTACAGCGTTCAACAGTGCAGTAAATATATGGCGCCCGCATCATTTAATAAGGCACATCTCACGATAAAAATAACAAAATCGCGTTGCAACAGGATGCAGGAAGGCGAGCAGCGGCGCGCTAGTTTATAAAAACATCAAGGAGCACCTGAGCAGCAAGTAACAGCAGCTTTGGGTGACGTAAAGAGCAGCAAAGCACGAAAGGAACAGAAAGTAGCGAGGGATGTTTATGCAGGTCAGAGGCAAGGAGGGTGGGAGGGAGGGAGGGTGTGGGACCCCCAGACAGCGGGCGGGCGGGAGGGCGCCGCGCTGTGCGTGCTGGGGAGGAGCCGGGTCTCCCGCCCTGGAACACCTCACTACCTATAATTTACCCAACAGATTCCTTATCTTACGCTTTCTTGTATTTTTTTCCCCGTTTCTCATTTCTACTGTTGTCTGTACTGTTTGAGGGATGGCTGCCAAATTGCTGGCTGCCCTTCAATATTCCTGATTCACGAGGAGGAGGAGGAGGAGGAGGTGTTGTCCAGTGGACTGTCGTTTATCAAAACAATTTCGCGTCGTTTCATTCGCGTTGTTCTGGCGTTACCCGCGCGCGTGTTTCCTTCCTAATTCCCTCCCGTTGGTCCGGGAGTCCCGTTCCTCCGGGAGGCTCTCGGTCTCCAAGCTACCTTCGTCATGTGTTTGTGCGTCGTACACGCGTCCTGTCCTCATTATTTCCGCCGTGATCATTCCGTCTGCCTCACTCCTCCTCCTCCTCCTCGTCCTCCTCCTCCCCTCAAAAGAGCGGAGACCCACCACTAACAGCCCTCCCCGTCCTCTGCTCCCTCCCTACACAGACTCCTCTCCTAACCAGCTTCCCGTTAGTCCAAACCGCCTCCTTCAGCGTCGGAGCCATCCCCAAATGCCTTTCTCTTCCGCAAGTCTTCCTCACGCCGCCTGCCACACCACCCCACCGCAAACACGACCACCACAGGGGAATATTAGCCCAGCTCCCTCTTACGCCACCTTGTCAAGAGGCGCGTTACACACTGGTTCCTCCAACTCCCTCCACCTATCGTCTGAACCTTCTCCGACAGTTTGGGGTAAAGCCACTGCTACTGCACCATCTCGCCACCATCATCTCCTGCCCCACTGAGATATCCCTCGTCCCCTAAGTTGTAGTTCAGCGCCACAAACGCCCCCCCCCCAAACACATCCAAAGCTCGTGCATGCGTTGCAACAGCAGCCCCGGTCGCAACCACTGTACACATCATCAATAAACAATTGACTGCCACCCCCGTGTTTGTGTAAACACTGTCTACTTAAACACCCACCCCACCACCCATCCCTTTCCCAGCCTGCGCCACACACCTGGCCACCACCATAACCTACATGACACCTGGCCACCACCCATATCCTACACCACACACCTGGCCATTACCACAGCTTGCACCACACAACTGGCCACAACCTTAGCCACCACCACAGCTTCCACCACACACCTAGTCCCCATCACAGCCTGCACCACACACACATAAAAACAACCACAGCCTGCACCACACACCTGACAACAACCACAGCTTGCACCACACACCTGACAACAACCACAGCTTGCACCACACGGAGGCTCATGCCTGTGTTAAACAGCTCACGCTGATTGTGTCCTCCACGCGACTGCCGGATATTGCCACCTCTGCCTCCTCCAGTCTTCCTGTGCCCCTCCTTCATTCTCCCTCCACCTTCCCCACTTCCTTTCCTCTCCCCCCCCCATCTCGCCCTCTATATAACCCCCCCCCCCTATCCCCAACCCTCCCACAACCTCTCCCTCCACCGGCCTACACCTTTAACTCCTTCACTCACCCTCCATCTTCACCTCCTTCAGCGGTGCTCCGCCTCCTCCTCCTCCTCCTCCCCTACGCCCCTGTCTCACAACACCCTCACTCCTCCGGCACCTCCACACACTCTCACACCTCTCCCCCCTCCTCCTCCTCCTCCTCCTCCTCCTCCTCCTCCCAGCCTCCTGCTGCTGGCCATATCCTGTCATTCGATAGCCTGATCCTCTCCCGGTGCTTACATTACCCGCAGACCGATCTTTAAGGAAGGTGCAGGCACCTCAAACATGCACAAACTCGACCCTCAGCCCAAGTCTGGTCACCTATACGCCCTTGTGCTCCCCAGCTGTGCTCCATATCGTCACCTGTGTCCTTCTGTCCCTCAAGTTTTCCTTACCTCCCATCCTCCCCTCCCCTCCCCGGTCCCCCACGTTAAACCACCACCCCCCCCCCTCCCCTGAGAAAGACGGTTACGACCCTCGAGCAAGACGGTACGACCCCCTTCAGAAAGACAGTACGACCCCTTGAGCACGAGGATACAACCCTTGAGTACGACTGTACGACCCTGGGAATCAAACGCCGGGCCATCGTACCCTCGTACCCAAAGACCGTTAGAGTCTTGCTCAAGGGTCGTGCTTTCGTGAAAAAAAAAAAGGTCGTAACCCTTGGGCTCGAGAATCGAACCCTGGTGCTCGGGGAGTCGAACACTGGTGTTCGAGAATCGCACAGTCGCGCCCAAGGGGCCAAACCCTGGTGCCCGAAGGTAGTGCCGTCGTGCCCCCAGGGGCGGTAGCGTCGTGCTACCCCGCACCTGCCGTGCGGGAGGCGTGTGGCCGTAGCTAGGAGGAGGGCACGCCTCCCAAGGCACACGACACTTTAAGCCAGTGTTCTGGGCCTCCACCGCACCGTCCTCAGCACACTCACCATCCACCTCTTGTCGCCATGGCACCCCAGTGCCGCGCAACACCCCAGAATCAGGCAACACTACCAGCGCCATGGAACAACACCGATGTACCAACCCAAGCGGCGCTACTATGTAATACTTCAACACAAAGGAACATCCCAGCACCCCAGAAGGAACATGATACACTGGCAGCACCCTAGAAGCAACAGGGTACACTGGCAGCACCCTAGAAGCAACATGATACACTGGCAGCACCCCAGAAGCAACAGGGTACACTGGCAGCACCCCAGAAGCAACATGATAAACTGGCAGCACCCCAGAAGCAACAGGGTACACTGGCAGCACCCCAGAAGCAACAGGGTACACTGGCAACACCCCAGAAGCAACAGGGTACACTGGCAGCACCCCAGAAGCAACATGATACGCTGGCAGCACCCCAGAAGCAACTGTGTACACTGGCAGCACCCCAGAAGCAAATAGGTACAGTGGCAGCACCCTAGAAGCAACATGATACACTGGCAGCACCCCAGAAGCAACAGGTTACACTGGCAGCACCCCAGAAGCAACATGATACACTGGCAGCACCCCAGAAGCAACAGGGTACACTGGAAGCACCCCAGAAGCAACACCACAGAAGCAACAGGGTACACTAACAGCACCCTAGAAGCAACATGATACAGTGGCAGCACCCAAGAAGCAACAGGGTACACTGGCAGCACCCCAGAAGCAACATGATACACTGGCAGCACCCCAGAAGCAACATGATACAATGGCAGCACCCCAGAAGCAACAGGGTACACTGGCAGCACCCCAGAAGCAACATGATACACTGGCAGCACCCAAGAAGCAACAGGGTACACTGGCAGCACCCCAGAAGCAACAGGGTACACTGGAAGCACCCCAGAAACATCAAGGAGTAACCCAGCACTTAGAAATACTGGTAACAGCATGATACCAAGCAGCAACTAAGTAGCAACAATGAAGACTCAGCTCTAGGGTACACCCCAGCAACGGGCAACACCCCAACAGCACAAAGGAACGCCCAGCTCTAGGGTGCACCACAGCAGCACCAAGGAACATCCAAATCTAGGGTACATCCCCAGGAGCAGGCAATACCCAAGCACTAGGGTTCGCTTAAGCACCAGGAGCATCCCAGCAACACCAAGGAACATTCCAATTATAACCCCAGCACCAGGCAACATCCCCAGCATCAAGCAACGTCCCAGCAGCACCAAGGAACACCCCAGTACCAGGCGACACCCCACAGCACCAAAAAACACTGGTAGCAACACCCCTGCATTTAGGGGGACACCCCAGTACTAGGCGACACCCCCATAGCACCAACGAACTCGGGCAGCAACACCCCAGCACCCACGTCATCAACAGCCGCCTCGTGCCTCCCCCTGCCACCACTCGCAGCAGGGCAGTAATCCAGCTCATTCTCCACGCTGGTGCGCTGGGACGCCTCTCCAAGCCCACTGTCAGCCGCCCCAAGGCCTTATCTGCCCCAGGTCTCACGCCCGATCCGCAACGCTGCCCACCCACCAGTCAACCCAACCAGGCCTCGCCAGCCAATACCTCCACGCTCGGTCAGAAACCCGACAGCTGCAGTAGAGGGACAGGCAGGAAGGGAGGCTGTTTCTCCGTCAGCTGCACCAGAGGGACGGGGCCCTTTCTCCAACGGGAGAGGCGGAGGGGCGGGGTCAGTTTCTTCAACAGCTACAGAAGAAGGATGGGAGTGGCTTCTCCGACAGCCAAAACAGAAGGAGGGGATTGTTTCTCCAACGGAAGCGTGAGAGGGACTAGGAGGTTTCTCCAACAGCTACAGCAGTGGGACGGGACTGATTCTCTAACGTTAGCGGAAAGGGATGGAGAAGGTTCCTCCGAGAGCGACAACCGGGGCTGTTTCTCCCAACGGAAGCGACAGAGGGACGGGGGAGGCTTCTCCATCAGCTACAACAGAGGGACGGGGCTGTTTCTCCAAGGAGTACAGTAAAAGGACGGGAATAGTTTCTCACTTTGTCTATTTCTTCCCGTTATCTCTCTCTCTCTCTCTCTCTCGGGAGAGAGAGAGAAAAAAAAGAGAGAGGACGACATACCATCTACGTTCGGCAGCAACTTTTATGTCCCTGAATGTGTCAGTGAGGTGGTCCCCAGTGTGATGGCTGAGGCACCTTTGGTACTTCACCCTGGCACACTGCCTGCCTCACTCTTATGGCCTCACCCTAGCACACCAGCTGCCTCACTCTCACAGCCTCACCCTAGCACACCAGCTGCTTTACCTAAACAATCCAGCTGCCTCACCTCTGCACACCAGCTGCCTCACCCAAGCACATGTCTCAGTCTTACTACCTCACCCTAGCACTCCAGCTGCCTCACCTCAGCACACCAGCTGCCTCACCCTGACAGAGAGGCACGTTACGACCCACAGGGATCAGGGTCCACGACCTCACATCTTGGTTTCACATCATAATTCTGGGCGCTGAGACCGGTAGCCTGACGCCTGGGTGTGGTTTACCTCCCAGGTCAGATGCAGGAGTACCAGGGCTACAGTCTACCTGCCAGGTCAGATGCAGGGGTGCGTGGGTGTGGTTTACTTCCCAGGTCAGATGCAGGGGTGCCTGGGAATGGTTTACTTCCCAGGTCACAGTTTTGGGTGTCAGGGCCGTAGTTTACCTCCCAGGCGGATGTAGTGGTGCTTGGGTGTGGTTTACTTCCCGTGTTAACCATATGGGTGACTGGGTGTGGGTTACCTCCCATGTAAACTATATTGGGTGACTGGGTGTGGTTTACCTCCCAGGTAAGATGTTGGAGTTACTCCTTCGAAAACTTAACGGTACACACGGCTCAGACCTGGTGAGGTGCAGAGTGGAAACCCCCCCAACGCCCTCATACGACAATGCAGTACCGCGGTGAGTTATGAGGACGGATCCCTCACAGCTCACGAATCTCTTCCAACAATACCGTATCCCAGACCTTCTGGTGAGTTACAGAGCAGAACCACCCCTCCCTCCCCCGCCCCTTCCCTTCCCCCTGGCGGTACACACGGCCGCAGCTGTGCCGTGTCCAGACCTGGTGAGTTACAGGCTGGAACTCCTCCTCCTCCTCCTCCTCGGCCCGCCCGCCCGCCCTCTCTCTCCCCCTCTCCACTTTCTGACCCTCGCTGATTCTTATCTTCAGCGTTCTTGCCTCCTGACCAGCCAGCGGTGGGGCCTGTGCTTGCCAGGGATCACTGGCTCTTGTAATCACAGCTATTTAACCCAGTGCCGCCCCGTCCGCGTGACTATCGCCAGCGGCCCCTCAGACTTCCCCAGCTGCGTGCCTGCCTCCCGGCTGGGTTCAGAATGCCTCAAAGTCCTCCTGGCTGGGCATAAAATGCCTCAGGGTCCTCCAGGCTGGGCATAAAATGCCTCAGGGTTCTCCAGGCTGGGCATAAAATGCCTCAGGGTCCTCCTGGCTAGGTTCAGAATGCCTCAGAGTCCTCCTGGCTGGGCAAAAATGCCTCCAGGTCCTCCTGGCTGGGTTCAAAATGCCTCAGGGTCCTCCTGGCTGGGCAAATATGCCTCAAGAAGAAATGCTTTCTCCCTCCCTGTTCTGCTGCGTTACGCCACCACGGCTGAGGTGGGTGTGACGGGGGTTGGTTCGGGCGAGGCGGCTTCCGACGTGGTCCCCACCCAGGAGGTGAGTCAGGTGGACTCTGGTGCCTCGCCCCCTTGAGCGCGACGACCTTTTGAGCACGACGGCATACAAAACCCTTGAGCACGACCGCGCGCGACCCATGAGCACGTAGCCTTGGGCACGACTGCAAGTGTAACGACCGTTTGAAACACGACTCTTCTACGACTCACTGGTGGTCAGGTCAAAAAGGCTAGAGCGGTACCGTCATGCGGTCTCTCCTCAGGCCACGAAGCAGTGGGCTCATCCACTCGCAACAGCAGAGCGAAGGCAGGTGGTGTTCCCCGGGCCGGCTATAGTGGCACAGGTGGTTCATTAATATGAACACGACGTGGCAGGAGGTCCATAAAGCGTCAAGCCGACGAGACGGCTCAGTTTACCGGCACACATAGGGACACAGATGGCTCGCTGCTACACATACAGCGGTACAAGTGGCTCTCTAGTACAAATACACTGATACAGGTGGCTCGCTGGTATAATTACAGAGGTACAGGACGTCTGCTAGTACAGACACAGTAGTGGAGGCAGGTTACAGGTACAGAAATACGTCAGTTAGAAGTGCACACACACACACACACACACACAGCCTAAGCCTGGTACCCATTCATCGACTAGCCCAGAGGGAAGGGTGAAAACACCTGGGTTGGGTGTGGATCGCTTGCCACGACCAGGATTTGAACCCGCGCGCTCGCGCGGTTCTGTGTGTGTGTATATATGTGTGTGTGTGTGTGTGTGTGTGTGTGTGTGTGTGTATGCGGCTGGGAAATCATTTCTGTTCTAAGGCGTTGAAGGGAAGTCCTGGAGAGCACGTTTCACCAGCAGGTACACTTATCATGCGCTGAACACCCGACGGCAAACCATGAGGCATCCCCAGCCAACACAGACCCATCATCCGACTTACGGATGATAGGACGATCCCGAGACGCGTCGTGCGTTGATGACGAGGCAAAGCCAAGCCTTACGTACCTTGGCGATCCATCAATCGATCGCGAAGGGTACAGTGCTGATAGATATCTACTGTGGGGCGCGGGGAGAGAGGGTACATGTACTAGAATGACATTAAGAAAGAGAATCTCGCGTCTACAGCTTCAACTTGGGAGGCAAGTTGAGGATGGAACCCTCTCTGTTCATTTCTCGTACTGTTCATCTTCCTACATTCGTGGTGGGCGTCTACCGTTGTTGCACCGTTTACAGTAACGAGAGAGAGAGAGAGAGAGAGCGACTCAGCAACGGGCAAGGGTCTTGGTGTACCGTTAATAGTAGTGAGAGCGACTCAAGCAGCCGGTACGGGCCCTGGTGTACCGTTAACAGTAGTGAGAGCGTCTCTGCAGCAGGTACACGAGTCCTGGTGCACCGTTAACGGTACTGATGGCGTCTCGGCAGCACAGCAGGTACGGGTCTTAGGGTAGTTCCGTCTTACGTGCCGTCTGCCTCCGTGGCGGAGTGGCTCCTGCAGAAGGTGGCTGCGGCAAGCGCCCCCCACCACCAACAACCACCACCAACACCAACACCGCTCTCTCCTCCTGCTGTTGGCGTCTTACTGCCTGCAGGAGACCGGCCACTGTCTGCCTGAATTTTAATGCATGTGATCCCTTAAGTGGTGCCCCCTGACCCTCCTGTGGGGTAACATATGTGTCTCTCACGTGCTGGTGTGGTGGGTAATATATGTTCCTCTCATGTGCTGGTGTAGTGGGTACCACGTGTAATATAGGTGGTGTATGTGGGGGGGAAGTGGCTGAGGTACTTGCGGGGGAGGTGAGTGGGTAATGTCGGTGGTGTACCACGCCGGCCTGGCCCCCGGCCGACGCTCTGTTTACATGTAAAGTGAAAACGATGCTGATGACCTGCTTGCTGGGGGCGACGACGCCGCCGCCGCCGGCGGGGCCTGGGGCCTGGGGCGCCGCCAGCCCTCATGAGGGACACGCAGTTGGCACGGTGGTAACGCGCGGAGGACTTTGTGGTGACTTGGTACAAGGGGAGGAGGAATAGTTGTGAACATGGTGGATGGTTCTTTCTTGTTCTTCTTCTCCTTCATCTTCTTTCCCTTCTTCTTCTTCTCCTTCTCCTTCTTCTTCCTCATCTTCTTCTTCTGTAGATATTGCTCCGGTTTCTCCTCGCGTGCTCCCGCCATGAGCCGGACCACGTAATGCCACTGCTGCACATTAATTACTATGAGGCCGCCGGCCACCACCGGAGGATGAGCCCAAGTTGTCATGTTTGTCTGTTCGCCTACAACTGCTCGAGTTTTGAGAACTCTTTTAACTCTCCCTCTCTCTCTCTCTCTCTCTAACACGGACCGAAGTAAATAAAGAAAGGAAAGGAGGAGGAGGAGGAGGAGGAGGAGGAGGAGGAGTAAGAGGAGGAGGAGGAGGAGGAAGAAGAGGAGAGGGGGAGAGCAAGGATCCTGGGCCAGGAGAGTCCTGTGTGGAGGAAAGACGATGGGGAGGGGAGGAGCCCGGCGGAGTGACAGTGGATGGGGACGCCAGCGGAACCTTGACGCTCCTCCTCCTCCTCCTCGCTCTTGGTCAGGTCAGAGGCCACGCCATCCTTCTCGAACGAAGGTCGTTGCCGTCTTGCTCAAGGGGTCGTCGTGCCATGGTCTTCAAAGGGTCGTACTGCCCATTCTGGGCGTTGGCACTGTAGTCTATAGCCTGGGTGTTGCCACCCACGACAGGATTAGGTTAGCGAACTACCAGGAGGGAGGTTAATGGTTCGACCACACGAGGGAATGGTGGCCAGCCTTCCGAGCTGCCCTGTCCCGTCCCCTCCCGCCCCGCCCCACCTGACCCGCCCCGCCCTGCCTCGCTCCGCCCCACCTGACCCACCCACCCACCCCGCCCCACACATGACCCTAGGAGTGGGCACCAGCATAATACCACATGACCCCCAGGGGTGTGGGCACCAGCATAATACCACATGGCCCCCAGGGGTGTGGGCACCAGCATAATACCACATGACCCCCAGGGGTGTGGGCACCAGCATAATACCACATGACCCCCAGGGGTGGGCACCACCGTCCCACAGAGCACTAGCAGCAGCAGCAGCAGCAGCAGGCCGGCCACACTCCACCCCCGGTCCAACTCAGCCGTCCATATATAATGCAGAGGAACCAGACGAGGGAACCCGTCCAGTGGCGGCGGCTGGTGTCTGGCCTGGCTCAGTGGCTCGTAGGTCAGGCCGGCCAGGCAGGCAGCCTGGCTACTGGGGGAGGGCGGCGCGCGGCAGGAGGAGGGGGGGGCTCCTCTCCTCCCCCCCCCCATGCTTGGTGAGGGGCGGTGGTCCTGTAGAGGTAGAGGCCGCAGAGGGGTCGCAGCTGATGAGGGGTGTGTGTGTGTGTGTGTGGGGTGAGGCCTCATGAGTGAGGCAGGGTGTTAGTCCTCATTTACCTCATGACCCGAATGAGGGAGACGGTGAGCTGTGGACGGGCTCTCCGGGGAGATGAGGGCACCAAAGAGGAGGGGGTCAGGCGTCACTCATGGTGGCCCCGGGGGGGGGGGAAGAGAGGTCAGGGGTCAGTGGAGGTGGTGCCACAGAAAGGGGGGTCAGCAGGTGTCACTTGAGTGTGACGAGGGGGTAGTTTAAGGTGCACAGGGGAGGGGTCACGTGTTAAGGTAACTACGCTAGGTCAGAGGTCAGGGATGGTGCCATTGGAAGGTGGGGGGGGGGTCACCGATGGCGTCAGAGATGGGGTCAAGTGTAGTTTAGGAATGCTGGAGAATTCACAAGGCGCCAGAAGTGAGGTCAAATGAGAGAGAGAGAGAGAGAGAGAGAGAGAGAGAGAGAGAGAGAGAGAGAGAGAGAGAGAGAGAGAG
>JAYMFT010272862.1:0-10601 GCA_038088735.1 Panulirus argus
TATATATATACAGTACATGTACAAGATAAATAGACGGGGCAACATGACTGTAAAACTCTCTCCACGTAGCACGCAGTAACAACACACACACACACAAACACGGCTCCCAGTTCTGTAGTATCTGTCATACCTCGTCTGTGTATTTTAAGCCAAATGGCTGCTCACATCCAATAAGCAGTTATCATTTAAACACACACACACACACACACACTCACAGAGGACACGTGTAGGATTTGTTTTTACTTTCTCTCTTTTCAGTGTGTCAGTTGTGGGATTCTTACATGTGGACTCCATAAAGGGCTCAGTACTGCTGTTCTTTAGCCTTGAGTTACCTGTTTCAAGGAGTGAAATCTAACATTTCTTTGTTTGCTTATGATGCCATGCCTATGGACAGAGAATACCATCTTGGAGAATACTACTTGTCTTACTGCAAGACCCGGATGAATGACACGAGTAGTTAGATAAACTGCCGCAGAAAATTAGCGTGGGAGTAAGTGGTGGCGAGAAATAAACGTGGGAGTGCGTCAAGGTTATGTGACGTTACAGTGGCTGTTTTAATGGTGTTATGAATGAGGCGATGCGTGGGGGTGGTGTGATCTATATAGAACCATGGAGAAACAGATGAGATGCTGCCGCAGTTGTTGTATGCAGATTACGCTGTGTTGTTAACTGGATCAGAGGAAGAGTTAGATACAATGGTGGGCCGGTAAGATGAAGTATGGAGGGGGTGAAAGCTAAAATGAATGTGAATAAAAGCAAGACTAGTTTTTCAAGAAGGAAGATCAGACTGTAAAACCAGTTTATATGGTGAAGAACGGAAAGTTGTGAACGAGTTTAGATGTTTGAAAGTAAATTCTAATAAGGATGTTAATGTAAACGCTGAAGTTGAAAAATGAGTCATACAAGGGAGGGGGGAGGGGAACTGAGGATACACTGAACGCTCTGGTGTATGGAAAAAAAAATTGAACGTAGAGGGTGTTTCATTGGAACCCAGACCTCACAGAACAAAGGTCCAACGAGGTGGTTTGGCCTTAAAACTACTAAGAAGGATGAGGTCCCCTTAAAAGCAGTAGACGAAAAGGCTGGCAGTACAAAGGCTCTCATGATATCTTTACACCATGTTTAGGTTAGGATAAACAAACACATTAAATACGCGGGTGGTCACCGCAGTGCGTCACGCCACCATCATCATTGACCGAACTGCAGGACTTCATCAATCCTTTTCTAGCCTCCGTGAAAAATATGGTTTCACGTTATTGGCATAAGGGAAATAAATAATAAGGGGATAAGAAACAATATTTGCCACATAAACAATTTCGAAGAGTAAAAATAATAATAACTTAAATCGATATTAAAGCTAGGCTAAATTTCCACAGCTCAGTCTGGAAACAAGCTCGTGATCACTAGTTTTTTTGAGACCGAGGACCGCAGACCCACGCATTCACTTCTGCCTGGCTGGTCAGGTACACATCAGATATCTATCCAGCGGGTTCTTTATTTTCTTCACTAACTGGCAAATGATAATGTTTCTAGTAATTGTTTAACGCCTCGGTTGTAAGCCTAATTCTCACTTCCCGTAGTCTTTGCAATCTTATGTCTATGACTCCACTAAGGAATAATATGCGAAAATGCAGGTATAGAGCCAAACCTAATATCTACCACATGTTTATTTGTCTCTAGTCTGACCCAGGAATCAAAATCCAAATTATTTCTGTCGTTCTCAGCCCCTTTGATTTCTAAAGTAGTGAGCGCAAGCTGTGAATATTCTCAGCCGATTTTTCAGCACAGAAGTTTCATTAGTCATAAACTGTAATATTACACAACAAATTCTAGCATGTGGAAAATTAAAGTTTTGAAAAGCAACACCACTGGTTTCGTTTCACTTGTACTGAAGTGTCAGAAAAGCCATCCTACTATCTTCCTTAAAGAAGCAAAGGTTGTTGTGCTGTGCTGTCTGAAGATAAAACTAAGTAACAAGATCCTTTATCCTCCTTCTTCATGATATACTAATCAAACATGTCACTGCTAATGACCCATCGCATGTCATGATTTATATACCACGAACTTCCCTCTAAGTTTTTTCTTTCCCCATTTTAAGCATTTTGTGTATTACAACACCACTACCACAACTGTTACATAATTTTACTGATCCTTGTGTAATTCATCAGCATTTTCACCTATCACAAGGCTTAACTTTCGCTGAATTAACTTCTGATGCCCTACAACGGTGCTGTTTGTTGTGTGACCTGCTGATGGGCCAGATCCAGCATACAAACATGAATACATCCACACCCTGGACTAGTACAGAGGTTTGGGCTGTTTGATATTTACTGTCACTAAGCTATGTAAAAATTACGAGTTTTCCTTTCACCAAAAAGCAAGGACAATTCATCACATACACACAATTTCCTGTTGCTTTTATGATAATATCCTATTCCTTATTGCAGATGGTGGTTTACCCTACACAAGCTAAAAATTGTGAGGATGAAATAAATTTTGCGAATGCGATTTTTTTTTTTTTGTCTCGGTCTTTTCTCACCTTAAGAACATTATACTGGATCAGTGATGACCCTAAACATGTCTTCAAGGGAAGTCACGAAAGAAGAGGATATGGTTAGACTTCCTTACGACCGTCTCAATATCGAACTTATTATATATCTAGGCCAAGAGTTGCATTTGGACTTCTTTTAAACCTGTTGCAAAGTCACTCAACCGTCTGTCTTTGTGGCCGTGATGTCATGTATTTTGTCGAAAAATAAAATATCAGTAAGCCCTAATTAACCCTGATTTAACATTTATTAGATTAAGTTAATACATAGTAGATTAAGTTGACTTACCTGTATCAATTACGTGAAGCAGAGTGAACTAACTACTGTAATGTTTGATAAGCTAGTCTTACCTGCACTCATTCGACTGTCTGAGACTACTGTACTTCTCCATTGTCCAGGGAGCAACTAGAGGCGGCGTCAGTCTAGCACTTTTTGTGTCATATTTCTAACTTGTCACACTTTATTTCTTAGATTTGCGTCAATTTCACGAACCACCACGCAATACGAAATAGTTCGCTTTGATCCCGGATGCTCTCAACAATTCCTTAGTCAAGATCTATACTCGTGACTGCAAATTTTCATTTAGATAAATTATATAGTACGCTAAAATAATTATTGGTGTATTTTTAACAAAGATATATTACATATCATTAAAAATCCTAAAGTCCAAACTTATTATATTAGCCTTGATAATCATAAAAACATCTCATTTATTTTGTTTACATCCATTTCATGCGGTTTTACATCTACCTGGCAGATGCAACGCCACGACTTTCTCACCAATCACTTCAGTATAGACACGGCAGTTCGAAGAATACTTTACTGAATTCATAAGGTACCATGAACACTTCCACGTTATGTTTATATGTATTTTCAGTTTGTCGCGTGCCAACCACGAGCACACTCCAGTACGCTTTTTAGCAAGCTTGGCTTTTCAACACTGTATAATAGACACAAGTAAAAATAATCACTGCTTCCTCGACAATCAGCTCCATCTTATACAAAGGAATTCAAACAGCAACAGACCACTGGATCCTTTCGAGGCTAGTTGTAAAAGTGAAAAATATCAGAAACTCGCAAAATAGTTTGGTAAAAGTTAGAAGGCATAAAGATAATTGAAAGAGAACTCTGCAAATTATCATTTTGACTATGGAGGCTCAAATAAAGTCATGGACTTGAAGCGAAATAGTTATCAAGTCTGTTCTTAAACATAATTTAGGTATTGTTTTCAACCACTCTACTTGGAAAATCGGTTACATACGTTAACAATCCTCTTGAAAGAGTACTTCGCTTCGTTCAATGTAAATCGTGTGCCCGCGAGTTTGTATCTGTTACTACAAACAAAATCAGACGAATCAAGACTTAGTAATTTGATAGATCAAAATTGTCAGTGCCTCTGATTTTTTTATCTTATTACGAACAAAATCAGACGAATCAAATCTTAGTAATTTGATAGATCAAGATTGTCAAAGCCTCTGATCATTTTGAATATTTGTATTAGATCATCTCTTGACCTCTTTTCTAAGCTAAATAAATTCAAGTCATAATCTCATCTCGTAGGATTTTTTTCTCATTCCGAGAATCATCTTGGTAGTTCTACGCTGTACTCTTTCCATTCTGTCTTGCTTGTATGTTGAACATGAAATAACTGACCTGTGTATACAACTGAAACTGAACTCCTGCAACTTCAAACTAACTTCGACAAACTACTGGACGGGATTCATATGTGGCGAATTGATTTTGATATCAATAAGTGCAAAAACGAGAAGATATGCTGCAATATGAGTTCTTTTTAGGTACAAAAAAAATTGCGGAAAAATACTTGGGTTTGATAATCTCAAGTGACCTAATGCCAAATGAGTTCACAAAAAAAAAATGGATTCATTGGCAGGGATTTCCAGTTTAAGCCTAAAGAATCATCACAATGGTGCGACCCCATTTTGAAGGTTGTGTTCAGTTATGTTCTCCCTACTTTGGAAAAAAGAAATGGAGATTACAGCGCTGAGCTAACAATATGACTCCTAGAGAAAGTTAAGAAGCGGTCAAAATACTGTCATAGGCTTGATGATATCGATTTAACAAGCTACTAAAATCTTGATTCGTCTGATTTCGTTCGTAGTAATGGACACAAACTCGTGAGCCAACGTTTTACCTTGAATAAGACGAAGTACATTTTCTTCAACAGGATTGTTAACATAAATGTTTTCTCAAAGTGGCTGAAAGCAGTACTATAGATGAATTTTAGAGCAGACTTGATACAGATTTCGCCACTAGTCCACGACTAACGTTATTTGTGCCTTGTTAGTTACATGAACTGTTTGTAGGATTTTCTGTGAATCACCTGCATGCCTTTCTACACTTGCTGCACTAATCTGTTTGAATTTCTTTGTATTCATTTCTCTATGATATCCACTTGAACGAAATCAGAATCTGCGGCACCAACGTGGTCCCCTCCCAAAGGCTCAAACAGACGTTAAAAGCGACAACAAATGACCTCGCATATGTTACTGAAAAGGGAAATGTTAGATTACACTGTTCCTATTTTTTCTATCTAACCATATTACCACTCGTGATATCATTTATGTCACTCGCTGCAAATTCAAAGAAAATGTTTTCTGCAGCCTTACTGAACCAGATGAGACTGAACACTGTGATCTTTACGGAACCAAGTGTGACTGAACGCTGTGATCTTTACGGTGCCAGATGTGACTAAACACTGTGAACTCCACGGAACCAGGTGTGAGTGAACACTGTGATATTTATGAAACCAGGTGTGATTGAACGCTGTGATCTTTACGGAACTAGGTGTGACTGAACGCTGTGATCTTTACAGAAACAGGTGTGACTGAACATTGTCATCTTTACGACAACAGTTGTGACTGAACACTATGATCTCTACGGAAACAGGTATGACTGAACAGTGAGTCTGGTAAATATAACCACAGTAAAATGAATCTTCCTGGAGTAGTCACCTTAACCTATGTCAACTCTGGGTAGCTCCACGGATAGTGTGAGTATGAGGGACATTAACTATCGTGAATAATTAAACCAAGGTGAAGTGTTTAACTGATACCAATTTAAAAGCAGTTTAACAATTCAACTGTGCCAAATAACCAAACCTTAGCAGACGATTTAATCATGTTGCAGGTTTAGCTGTTGAACATTTAAAGCGCACCGTATTTGTGGCAGACTATGATACAGTGAGGAAAGGGAACTTGACTCATGTCAAGGTTTTTAATTGGAACAGGATAGAAGTATTTGCAGGGTTTCCTTCTCTGTGTGAAACTCTTGACAAAAGCGTTCAGATCATAGAGTAATACGTATGGAAAATGTTATACTTCTAAGAGAAATGAGGTGTATTCAGTTTTGAGGCAACGAGCACAGAGACGTAGGCAATCTCCAGTATTGGTCATATGACATGATTAATAAATTCTATCCTAGTCAAATTAAGGTGAGGAAAATGGGCACTGTGAAATATGGACAAACTTCAACTGTAACTTGGGAGAGGAATTACAGAACTCTACTCATGAGAGGTACTTCGAGCTGACAGTTTGTCACTAGAAAACCACTGTAGGAGAGTCGTAGAGATGTTAGATATTGGCCATTGGCTTTAATTGGAACAAGAGAGAGATGCTTAAAAACAATACAATCCACATCAATTATTAAAACGAGTGCACTGCACCAATTTTGTCATTTCATAGGCAGTGTCCAACGGTGAACTACAAAAGTTGTACTTGGTATAGATATCCCAGTATACAGTATTCGACTCACCTACAGTGGAAGAAAGAATTAAAGTTGGATTGGACCATGTTAACGTGGAGCTGATCCTTGAAATGAGAAAGCAGACATATAGAAAACACAACAGAAATATGAATGGGAGATCAATCCAAAAACAAGCGAGGAAGTCTTTCTTTAGTAATATGGTAGATGACGAGTGGATCAAGCTAGAAGAAGAAACTTCATAATAAAAACGTGAAAAATGAAGATACTGTATTATAGCGTCATCATTGTTCGGACTGGCTGGCTGATAATATCATTCTCCTATGATCCTCCCCAGTGAGCTGCACCAGCATGAGAGGAGATATTTAATGTTAACCTATTTTGACTGACTTATCCTGGCACCCTCTTACGGGAAAGGAAATGTTGTACCATGAGCTGGGGTACAAAATTGTGTTTCAACGCTGTATTTGATGTCTCAACGTCTTTACGTTACGTTGCAGTATGTAACCTTTGTTATAGTCCTCGGGTTGGTATATGGGCCCCTCGATGGCCATCTCTTTCCTCTTAAGGAAACTTTAAATCCGCCCCTGGTTGTTACCACTGGTAGTTTTAAGGAATAGAGTGTCGGTAGTTGGGTAATTGATAGCAATGTTTGTTTTAACGGAGTACTCGTAGTTTTGTTTCCATTGGTTGTGCTCAATTTGGTGAATGGAATGCTAGTTATAACGAACGGCGTATGAACAGAAAAAGTAGATAGTACCTAAACCCAGTTTTTCGCCTCCAGATGTCTCTCGTACTCTATGAGGAGAAGGGATTTTTCAATGGAGTATCACGAAGTTTAGATTACTTCGAGAATAGTGCATTCCATATGCATACTGTTATACTCGACAATTGTACATTTTATTCGTCGACTTTACTATGCAACATTACTGATGAATTAGATAATGTACATTTAAAACAAATCATTGAAAATTGTACTGTCTAGCAATTGTTTTCCTCGTATGGTAAGTTTCTTGGTATGCACGACACATGAAATGAGCTACAAGTTTTTTTTATCAATAGGAATGCTATCGGATGTGCTGGTATCTCTTAATCTTACTAAGAGGAAACAGCAACAATGCATTATGTACGCAAATAATTGTATTCAGTACACCTCTGGCATATCTACATCAGCGGCGTGACAGTTGCCAGATAAAGGGAATTCTGACATGACATTGGGTCTCTGTACATGCGGCACGGCAGCATGCGAGGAAAAATAATCTCCAGCGAGCCTCCACTGCCCCTGGTGCCTCACCCTGCTTGATACCGCCATAACACCTGATGCTCCTCATGGTGAGACAAGTTTGACTCGCGCCACTTATGCCACGGCGTCCTCGGTACATTTAACGACCTTGGACACTGCTTATGTAGATATTCCGAGGCGTAAATGAAATACTAGTGTAGATGGGGCAAAGGTGAAGCATTCATATTTACCATAAAAAAAAAGAGCATATCATGTATCGTATGTGCAAAAAAAATGTTAGAAACTTGTCGAGCAGTACAATTTTCAGTTAAGTGGATATATATATATATATATATATATATATATATATATATATATATATATATATTTCTACATATTCGCCATTTCCCGCGTTAGCGACGTAACGTTAAGTACGGAGGACTGAGGCTTATAAGGAAAATACTCACTTTGCTCCCTTCTCTGTTCCTTATTTTGGAAAAGTAAAAACTGGAGGGGAGGATTTCCAGTCCCCCGCTCCCGCCCCTTTTAGTCGCCTTTTACGATACGCAAGGAATACGTGGGAAGTATTCTTTCTCCTCTGTCCCCAGATATATATATATATATATATGTGTGTGTGTGTGTGTGTGTGTGTGTGTGTTTCACTTTCTCAAAAATCTGTAAATACTTTTCTTGTCTGTTTTTCCCCCTTTCTTAATTCTCTCTATATTTCAATTAGGGCCCGGCCTTGATGTGGATACACACACTAGATTTCTAGTGTTTTCCCAGGTATCCCAACCTCATCTCGGTGGGTATAGCATGACTTTAATCAACTGCGGCTCCGATAGTGTGACAGATATGTCGAATGGACAGACGAATGTATATATACCACTGGTCGGAGTCGAACCCCGGATAGGGCGCCTGGCTATCTCGCCACGCGGAGGTTAAAAGATATACACACTAGATTTGTAGTGTTTTCCCGTGTATCCCAACCTCATCTCGGTGGCAATAGCATGGCTTTAATCTCCTCTATGTTCTTCGTCCTTTTTATCATACGCAAATACGCTAGATAACCCACTTCGCATTACAGTTCGAGATGTCACTAGAGAGACGCAAAGTCCCAAGGGAATGGATAAGGGCAAACGTCATACCTAAATGTAAGAAAGGAAACGAGTTTAGTGTGTTACTAAGGTTCTGGAAAAGATTATTAGAAAGCATGTGGATTACCTCCTACGGAGGAACAATATCTAAATTAGAGACATGGTTGTAAGCAAAGGAGGTCATGTGTAACAAACCTCTTTCAGTTGTACGAGAGAGTGAGCACAGTTTAAGACACGAGGGAGGCCTGGGTGAACAGCTAGTATCTGGAGTGTTAGAAAACATTTGACCCTGTACCACATAGGAGGCTGATTAAGAAGCTGGATCACGTGGTAGTAATAAGGGGGAAACTCTTTCGATGGATACAAGATGATTTCAGTGGGAGAAAACAGTGGACGCATGTTAGGAAGCCTTTTCCAAATAAATTGAGTTGACCAGCGGAGTGTCGCAGGATTCGGTTCTGGGACCATTACTTTTCTTGATGCATGTAAATGGCTTGCCTGAAGGTATGGACTCCTACCTGAATATGCTTGCAGATTACGCATAAGTCATGAGGGAAGTGAAAAGCGAGGAGAATTGCATCAACTTACAAGGGAACCTATACAGACTTCAAAGTCATTTTGATACATGGTTGATGAAATTCAACTCAAACAAATGTAAAGTAACGAAGATGGGACATTCTGAGAGAAGACCTCAATTTGATTATTACCCATAAGATATAAGCTTCAGGATTCTGAGTGTGAGCAGGGCCTAGGTGTCGGCATTGTCCTTAGTTTATCTCCAATTTCCTATTTTGGGAGATAAATCCTGTATTAGGAGATTAATGAAGGGGAAAAATGTCTGCTGGCAAATATCAGAATAGCCTTCAAGTACTTGAATAAAGAACTATTTTGCATATTGTTCACATTCTACATAAGGCAAAGCTAGAAAAGAAAGATGACATCAGAATTAAGAGAGCTAAGTTACAGGGAAAGGCTGTAGGCTTTAAATTTGCCAAGCTTGGAAAAGAGAAGAGCGAGGGTGCACCTGATCATAACCTTTAAGTTTTTAAAACAGATCATCGACGTTGACATGAAATTAAGTAAGAAACTTGTTAAAAAGGATATAAAGAAATACTTTAATCGTATAAGAGTGGTGGATAAATAGAACAGAACGACTAAGGACATTGTTGATTCAGACAGCATACGTAGATTTAATTGTACGATTGTAAATAATGTTCAAGAGATGGGGGCCCACAAGTGTATAACTCTCACCACATACAGTACAAGTAGTTAATTACTGCATTCTTCCTCTTCTTTTATTTATGTTCCATATTTTCTTGTTCAACATACGTTGCAATTCCCTTTATGAGCTCAGATTTAGAAGGTCAGACGCAAGCTATTCAAGTCTGATGCCGCTTAAACCCTTTTTTATTCATTTTTCTGTTAAAACCCCTCACAGATTTTCCATTTGCGATAGCTCTCTAATTCCACCGTCGCCACAACAAATATAGCCACTTAAGATAACATCCAATCAACAATGAAATTCCAACAGTACACACAAAAGATTATATCTATGCAATTAATCTGATTACACGATGGATCATTTCTTTGAGTGGAACACTTCCCTCATGTCTTAGATGTTCTTGCGCTACATATTTACGTAACAGAGTCAAGGCCGATGCAGTCTGACTTAACTCCCACAGTTCGTGACGTATTAAGGATTTGGGGCCCTGGGGCCAAAATATCCTATCCCTCACTAAGGAGGTCTTTGAAAAATGTTATTCATGTACAGTATATATTTCTAAATGCGTGTCTCGGAGAAAGGAGCGAATATGCATTCTACAGGGAATAAGAAAGTTGATCGGTTGTTGTTTGCTGATAATAGAGCACTGGTGGCAGATTCGGGTGAGAAACTGCAGAAGTTGGTGACTGAATTTGGAAAAGTGTGTGAAAGGAAAGAGTTGAGAGTAAATGTGAATAAGAGCAAGGTTATTAGGTTCAGCAGGGTTGAGGGACGAGTTAATTGGGGAGTGA
>JAYMFT010272873.1:0-10601 GCA_038088735.1 Panulirus argus
TATATATATATATATATATATATATATATATATATATATATATATATATATATATATATATATATATATATCACGTTACTGAGTGAACTTTAATTATGGCGTTCACTTGCCCGTGCCATCTCAGTTGTGGAACTAAAACCTAACAAATAAACAGTGTGGTTAAGCATTTCATGTTTCGATGATTATAACCAGATTACTTTTCTCTTGAAAATTCTTCAGTCACGATATTTTTCTCCAGCAAAAGGGTATGGGTTGCTAGGCTAACTTCATCCCCGTGAGACTTGCTGGGTTGGGGCTGGCTCAGGTACGACCCACGGGAATACTTCAGTTGCAACAGGTGAGACCGACACTGTCCCGTGGCCATACGTCATCTTCCTGTTGCCCTCGTCAACGGCGTGGACTCCGCCAATACATTTCCACCCCAATAAATTCAAACTGCACTATTACTGAGCCTCGTTGAAAATATTCATCTTTTCTCTTCCCTCATTCTCTGTAAAAAGACGTCTTTGAGATCCAATACAAAAATCAACGCCACTGCAGTGAAGGAATAAATGGGCAACGGAAATAACATATTCACTTGCTTGGATGTCGAAGTATACAAAATTCTAATTTTCATCTCTCGCGTACAAAATGGATCTAATCAGTAGTGCTTTGCATATTTGTTCCCGTCTCTTATGCTGTCGAACATTTCAGAGTAATCAACTTACGCCTTCTTTAACTAACTTCGTACTAAATCAGGTCAGAATCGGAGAAACATGAGACATGATTTTTAAATATTATACTCTCCTTCAGCAATATACCGCCGGGTGTCGCTGCACGGAACCTGTTTTTACGAATTCAGATATCCAACTGTTGTGCAAGTATTCCCCCTCTTCTTTTTTCTTTTTTGTTTCGTAACTGCCCGCGTGCCGGATATTAACACTCACTCGGACTACCTAACCAGAGTGTACAAAAAAAAAACAAATAAAAAAAAAAGAGCATCGACCTGAACCGGCCACTGGTGCAATGGAACAGCATTAGAGATCACAACTCTGTTTTTCGGATCGGTTAAATGTATATTGGATTTTTTCTTTTTTCTTTTTTTTTTTGCCCCGCTCTCTCTCCTGATGAACAGCTAAATTGCACTACGCCGGGATATATATATTGCCGTGTTGTGTGAGGTAGATTGCAAATCCAGCGTTAGCAGTAGGAACTGCACAATGCGTATTACGCATTTTTCATTTTCTTTTTTCTTTCTTCGTCGGAAGCTGCAAGGTCAGTTGAGAGCCCCCTCGAGTTCCTCTCATTGCTTCCGATTCCCGCGCTTTTCGACCCACAATGGTCGAGATTGCCAACGGCACCAGTTTCTCTCCTGCTCCTGTTAGGGGGCAGCGGCTTGAGGTGAAGCTATTCTTCTGCTTCGCCCAAAACAAACATCTCTCGCAAAATCATTCTTCATCTGAAAACATATGTGATAATAATAATAATAATAATAATAATGATAACAATAATAATTATAATAATGATGATAATGATACAAATAATAATAATAATACTTTTAATAACAATAATGATAATAATAATAATAATGATAATTGTACTACTACCACCACTACGACTGCCAGAACAACAACTACTCTACTACTACTACTACAAATACTACTACTACTAATAATAATAATACCACTGCTACTACTTCTACTATTGAGGATGGGGATAGGGAATCCTACCCAACTATCTCCTCTGTGTCGTAAGACCGTGACAAACATGGACGTGAGTTCGATTCTGGAAATCCCTCCCCCCCCCTCCTATGTTACCAGTTTCCAAAATCAGAAGCAGAAGAAAGAGACTAGTCGTCGAAGGCTCAGGCTGGGGAGCCTGAATGTGCGTGGATGTAACCAGGGCGGTAGGAAAGGGGAGACAGACAGGTGTTGTGTCTGGGGTAAGATATCTGGATGTTCGGCCCAGAATGAAACGTGCACTGAAGGGGAGGTAGCGAGCATGGCTCACAAGGGGAGAGCCCTAGGTTAGTGAGAGGGCAAGAATGCAAGACAGGATGGCACTTGTGATGGAGGAGGAGCACAGGGAAGCGAGTTCAAAAACTGATGCGCCTTGGAAGGAATGTAGATGACGGGAGTTGGGCGATTGTTAATCACTTATATGAGTGAAGAGGGAGAGCTTTTCAGGAGCAGGTGAATACTTTTGGCCATCACAATCAAGTTAGAAAGACCCAGTGTTTTGTTTGCATTCTTACCACAAATACAGACAGAGAGCCAAACTTCAGCCCGATAGGCCAACTCAGGCACGCAAGGTAACGCAGTAGCCTACAAACGATCTCACCAAATCAGGTTCGATTCAACTGGGTGATGATTCCGTGGGCCGGGAGTGTGGGCAGAAATGTACACATCATCTCGCACAGCAATGATCACCTTAATCACGCCACACGTCAGGGCAGGATGTCAAGGAGTAGGTGGTATGAATCATGAAGAGATAAAGATTTTCCAGCAAAAAAAAAAAAAATAATAATCATTAAATACCAACTAGAATCTAAAGAAAATAGAAAATATCTGAACATAGCCACAGCTGAGAGTGCAGGTGATGTAGCCTGTTATTCCTTATGTTTAGATGGGAACACTGTATTCTCTACAAACACTGGAGTGTTAAGCAGACCCCAGGATTACGTCGAAGGATCCAATGTTAAGTTCATTGTAGATTTCAGTAGCTGATTCATGTAGTGGTCAACCTGGAAAGGGCATCAGGACCAAAGCAAAATTGGTTAAATAAACCGAAAACTAATTCCTTCACGAGACTGTGGAACACATAAAAAAAGATAATGTATAACCTCCGAGAACTTACGTTTACTGCCTACATAGATTGGATATACCCTAGTTAGGGAAGTGAGACATGGGGAAGCAGGGGTCGTGATAGAACTAGATCTGCAATGAGAAACATACAGTCTATAGATGAGAATGTGATGGGAATCCCAGACCATAAAAGAGCTGATAACGAAAAACAGCGCCGTGATCTCAAAAACAAAACATAACAGATACAACCCTCAGATGTGGAAACAAACGAAAATGTGTGGTCGAAGATCAAATATAATTCCAAGACGACAAATAAGCTAATATATTGTCGAAATTTGATAATAAAGTCCTAGATACACATACAATAAAAATCCATGGTTGAAAAAAAAAATCAATTTTTCGACTTGGTAAAGAATTAGATCTCTGATCAAAAATCTAGAAGATAAAAGACCGCCACATTTATAAATAGAATTTACGAGGAAAGTAGGATAAGAATAAAAATTAGGTCACGAATGTATGAAAAGAGTTTTAAGAAGAATATTAAATATAATCCGAATAAATTTTTACAGATTAAGAGGCAAAAATGTATAAGGAAAGCCAAAGACCATTTACGGATGAAAGTGGAGCCATTATATACAACTTTATAGCCAAGCTCCGGTAGTGACTAAAGTCCTGATCGTATTCAGCAGCAGATAACATCTCAAACATTCAACCGCTTACCGTTTTCTTCAGCAGAGAGAAAAATAAGCCTATGGTAAAGGAAATGAGAGTAAACGACACCAACATTACCCTCAAAAAATGTTCTCAAGGATTCGCTAGGCCTTAGCCCAGCCCGCGCCCTTCTCATCAAACTGGTCTGTTCGTCCAATTTCCCCCAAGATCGAAAATCAAAGCCAAATATATCAACAGGCCCCTGGGACCCGTCGCCATGGGTTCTGAACGAATGGTATTGTTAGGTAACTTTCCGCTTTTAAAGCTATTCGGAGAATTAGTGTCACAAGGAAAGACCCCGAGGACTAAAAGTTGGCAGATGTCCCTCCTTTAGTATCCAAGAAGGACGATAAAACGGGACACTGAATTTCCATCAAATTAGCCATACGTCAGAACTCTTGAAAAATCGTGGAATCTTTTCCCCAAGACAAGCTCGTGAATTTCCCACACTGACATACGCATGTGGATGGAAGACTACTTAACTAAACTTAAACAAAGCAATATCAAAAGAACACCCGAATTCTCACATGTAGCAGCTGGTATAAGACAGTACCCCGTTCTTTTAAAAACTGTTCACAGATTATCTAAAATTACGGCCGGGGATGATTACAGAGGCGTCCAAGATAATCTACACGAAGAGTTAACCTGATCACCGAGGTTGGTAAATAAAATTCAGCGTGGACTTAAGAAGCAGTAATGTATTTTGGTGACGAGGGAGAACAAAAAAAAAAAAAAAAAAAAAAAAAACATACAAATAGATAACCTCTGGAGAAGAGGCTACAAAGGTTCAGGAAGAGATGGATTTTCTGTCATTTCCAGCAGCGACCTAAGGTCTACTTAACCCACAGCCATTCCGACAGCAGAGGAAATGTTTGGTCTTACACGAAACCTTCATCACAAAACATCAGACGCCATGCTGACCCTAGTGAAGTAGCTAGCAAGACCAAATGTCGAGCATGCGTTACAGCTCTGTTCCTTACATCATCTGAAAAGAACCAACAAAGGCTTGTACGAGTCCATGAAGTGACCACAAGGTTCACAGCAGGACTAAGGAAACAAGCAAGCCAAGTAAGGAAAAGCACACGAATACACAACACCACAAAGGCTGGCACATTCATCTAATCAAGGACGATCATTACCAATCTAGCTAATCGTTACAGTATCATCATTAATCATCAGAGTAACTACCCTCCTTTCCCCTTAGACTGTCCTTGTTGTTGATAGCACAGTAAGGCCTTGAGCAGAGATGTACACAATACTTATTCGCACATTTCTAAGTTTATTTCGCAAGTCTGACTGTAAGAATGACCTTTTGTTTTAATACGAGCTGTGCAACTCTTACAGATTAATACATTAACGTCGTTAATGTCTTTCGTAAGAGAATTGTGTTAAAGAGCTTATTCCAGACGAGTTTCTCAGTTTCAAGAAACACCATTAACATTTCGAATAGATTCCAGTCACCACTCTGACTTTCATCTAATCTCTAGTCAACAATCTAAACTTCCGTTATTGCCCAAGCGAATCAGTTCATAGTCATAATTAGCAATAAAACAACACACACACAACTCCAGGCACTAAACACTAATATGATACTTTGCTGCTCTGGCCAACAGCGAGCTGAAATCACTACTAAAGACCATCTGTTGTCCCCCATGACTCCATGTTGAGACACAAACACATCATCATCTCTAAACTTCGCCCGAGTCCCGCTGCCTTCTGCCAAGATACTGTTGTCTGAGATCAAGTCCCTTAAGCACGGCAGTTGGATAAGTATGAGAGTGCCATCTTACTCCAGGGGAAGATCAAGTGTTTAATTCGCAGCTTATGGCATTACTGACTGCGACGTGCGGTGGCTGGCTCTGAGAGCTTCGTCTAGTTTTGCACAGGAATGCTGTACGATTCCCAATACTGAACCCAGACGACAGATAACTGCGTGTTCCAGAGAAGAACTCAGATGATCTAAGGGGGAAGTATTAGAACACTTTAGAAATTCCCACCTGAGGAAAAACGAATGTAGGATCTGTCATAAACAGGATTAGGGCCTAATTCGTATTCGCGTAGTGTAAACATTGTACGAACTACCACACAACGCATTCGTGTACTAACGAGTTCTGCTTACTTATTACCACAATGTCCAGATAAGCTCGATATACGCCCGAACGGACTTCGCTGTGCGTTATCTACGAAAAGCATAATGCAGCATGTCTTTATCTCCGGTTATTATGGAGCTTCGCAGCCCATGTGTCGAGGAACACTGGTGTACCAGGAAAAACTGGTGTACCGTGTGTGTGTGTGAGTGTGTGTGTGGAAAAAGATTTTAGTTTTCCCTCCTTTCACTGGTTACTGGGTAATACCAAGCAGAATGCTGATCAAATTTGATTCGGTGTGTCGCGAGGAAACTCGAAAATGTGACGTGAAACGGAAAAAGAGGTTCAGAAGCGTTTGCGAATCTGACGCAGCACGTCTTGCTAACGTCTTCAGCTCACTCTCTGGCCATGGCTGTCACCTATATCGTCACTACTACAGCCATTATCATCAACGTGTTTAATGACTTACACAACGACAGTCATCACCATCATCAGCTTAGAGGAGAGAGGGTTAAGAGGTGATTTGATACGGGTGTTCAGAATCAATCAAGAGCTGTTCAAAGCTGTTTAGGCCAGTCAGTCATAAGATTTCCATCGTAACAATGGAGACATACTACTCGGTATGATTTTTCTTTTTTTCTTTTTGAGAGGCAAAGATATTTTTTTTTCTCTTAAACAGGATTATCAACATATGGGATAGCTATGAAGTCATTCATCTGCTACTGTATTCTTTGTTTCCGGTCACTCCCACAAACAGCCTTGAGAAGATCCGTTGGTCTGTTGCTGTCTGCGTCCCCCTCGGGTTCCTTTGTGTCGACCACAGTCTGGTCATTGCGCTCGGCCACCTATCAACATCTGCGTTAACATGGCTACCATCGTTTGTCGTCACTGCCATCGGCATTATAAAAAAGATATCACGAACGCAATCAATACTACTACTACTACTAATAATAATAATAATAGTAATAATAATTATTATTATCATTATCATTAATATTATCATTATTATTATTATTATTATTATTATTATTATTATTATTATCATTATCATTATTATTATTAGTAGTAGCATCATTATCACTATCATCATCATCATAAAGCTGCTACTACCACTACTACTACCACTAATGGTAATAATAAAGGCTCATAGAGAAAACGGGTTATGAGCGGCAAGAGCCAGATGCCCTGCAGGAGGTACTGTCATAGAACAAGACTGCGTGACTACTCGTTGCATCCCCGGCGCCCACCCGTCTGTTCCTGCCTCCTGGACGCTTTCTCTTTCTCTGTCTCTGTCTGTCTGTCTATCTGTCTCTCTCTCTCTCTCTCTCTCTCTCTCTCTCTCTCTCTCCCAAATCAAGGATATATCTACTTACCGACGGCAAGATTATCTATTTTTTTTCTTCATGTTGAAGGCTCCAGTCACGGACAAAAGTCCACATTAAGGCCGATCCCTAATTGAAATACAGAGAGAACTGAGAAAGGGGGAAAAAAAGGCAGGGAAAGTATTTACGAATTTTAAAATCCAGCAAATCTTGGGACGTGCAACTGTACAAAAGTGAAGAGACATAAGTACACAAGCAATAAAAACCACGGACAAGGAAAATACTTCAAACTCGATCTATAACATGACATTTTACCGGTCTCTAACCTTATGTATTCTTCTTAACGTGTTTAAGCTAATACTTACACTTTTGGCACTTAAACTCCAATTCCGAGGTTTCATATATATATATATATATATATATATATATATATATATATATATGCGTCCAATGGTTAATTTCTACTAAAATGTTGCTATAAGTAACAACATTACTGCGAGTTGTTATGTTACGGACAAGTTATTACACCTCTGAAAGTCCAAGAGAGGGTATTAGTCGGTAAAATGCTATTTAGAAACTCTGTATCCACGTATAATTTGTACACACGCTAAGGCTTTTCTGAGAAGTAAGTTGCTGAATTATTAAGTGCATGGCAAGGAGTTGCTTTCAGAGCTCACACGTACACACACACACACACACACACACACACACGCACGTGAACAAACTCTCTCTCTCTCTCTCTCTCTCTCTCTTTCTTCTTTACAGATACCACAATGGTCACGTCAGCCCTGGTGTTACTGTAGTAAACATGACTCGCACCATTTTCACGTGAGGGTAAAATATGAATCCTTTGTGTGAGTAGAATCCAATACCCAAAACTCTGCAATTCTTTTATATTCACAGAGCACTGCGGGGACCAAGCACCAGCTTATTAATTCTTTAGCAAGATCATAGGATACGTCTGCATTACTGCCGCACTGGGAAGACCTTCAGGTTGGCAATAATGTCACTGTCACTCCCATTCCATCTCACAAAACTTGGCACCACTGACTGCTAATATGAGTCTGATAACGATCACAAAAGTTTAAGAAATCATCATCAAAAAGTTCTTAAGAGTTGCCAAGTTTATAATCATCTAACTACATACTTTAGGTTCTTCCATTGTGAAAAAGTACTTGCGCTTTTTATACTTATTCTCCGTTTTTTATTTTAGGGTGGTAACGTCAAGAGCAGACGAACAATGGCCTCATTTGCACACTTTACTCTTCCACTCTATAGCTCATGTACGATGCGCCGAAACCAGTGTCAACTATTCTCAACCAAGATCCACATACTATTCCATAGTATACCTTGGCTACTACCCTGGTTCAGCCAACTTACAGCACTTTTCTCCCCATATACCACAACGATCTTATTTATTCCATCACATGCCCACCATTCACCGTCGTGAATGTTCAGGCCCCGATACCGCAAAGCCTTTTACACTCCATCCTTCATTATAACTTTACTTCTATTCACATTTACTCTCTCCTTCTGTGTCATTTCTCCATTTACTCTGTTACCAGTAAACAACATCTGAATTACCTCCCCCATCGGAATGCAGACACGTCCCTCTCTCCAAGACCCTTGTATTCACCTAACTCATCAGCCCATCCATAAGATTAAACAGCCATGGTGACACTAAACAACACTGCCGCAGACCCACTTTCACCTCGTATTCCATTTCTTTCCCACGAGCCCCTTCTATAGGGTTCCCGCAGCGCTCAGGATGCCGGCAACGTCCACCGGTCAGGGCCACAGGTCATGAGGTATGGTGATGTAGAGGCGTCTATGCACAGACAGCGCAGGGTAAATGAGAATTAGATGTTCAGAATCTTCATTAAGGGAAGTGCATGTTAGGCATGAAGAGTCCTGTAATGTGTGGAAACGTTGACTGCAAAATTGGAATGACGGGTGGATGTCCAGAGTAAAGATGGGAAAGAATAACTCGTACATGTCTGGGGAGTGCAGTTTCAGATGCGTGTATGTCTGGCGAGGTGGTGGTTAGAAACTAGGTGGAAGGTGGTTGTTCAGCACTAAAATGATTTCGGTGTGTATATGTTTTGTCATTACAGTGTTTGTTATGGAGAGGGAATCTGCGAGCATAGGTTTCCATTATGCGAGGCACAGCTCAGATTTTCAGTCTTACTTGGGTTGTGACCACTGGTTATGAAGTAGCTTGGATAAGAAGGGTAGAGTGCTGTTGTAATAACTGATTGCCAAAGATATCGCGGTATGATTACATTGGAAGTGTATTCGTTTCATTGTGGTAGTGATGAATGTTTGTAATTGCCAGGCAGCCAGTGACTGTTCAAAGTGCTTTGTTTGGTTTGGTTTGTACCTCTGTCATATTTGCTTTCGTCAGGTTGGGTGACCAGTTCACGATGGAGCGGACGAATTGTTTGCAGAGGACAGTAGGAGAGCCCTTTGTCCAAATCTGGCGTCAGCAAATGTTCTGAGTGGTGTCTAGTTTGTTCGTGGCCTTTGAGTTGATTTTTGTCGTTTGGGAAATGAATGTCATGTGTGTGCCATACGAAATACTCAGTATACAGTAGAGAGAAAATGGCCAGCCATTCAGGTCGATAGGAAGGTACATACATGTTGACTCAAATCCGTCAGTGGTTAAGGTGGTGATAGTGGACTTCTGTCGTGATGAAGACATAGTCTTTGAGCCAGTATTCCCGCCAGTTATGCTGTGTGGTGGCGCATGTGTGTTTTTGCTTGGGTAGTACCATGGTGTTGTGATGTAAATGTCAGGTCATCTGCACGGGAGAAAACCTTCATTCTGAGCTCTGCAGGAGGTGATGGAAAGTCATGTAGGAAGAGATTAAAGACGGCTGGGGGAAGAACTGCTCCTTTGTGAAAGTCCACTGTAAACTTTTGGAATTTTAGACGTGAAGCCTTTGTGACTGGCTTGGCGGCCAACTATGAAGATGGTTAACCATTTTTCGTCACTGTTGTGGATGGTGGTGCCGGGAAACTTCTGTATATGTGTGTCGGGGGGCACAGTGTCGAAGGCACTTTTGATATCTGTTGCCAATAGTACTGTGCGGGAAGGAAGATTTGGTTGGCTGAAACCATCCAGCACGAGATGTAACGACGTAGTATGCTATATATATATATATAGCCCGCAGAATGAAAACTTCTCATCAAATTTCTTATGTAAAGAGAGAGGTTCCTTCCCTAATAAATGCCATATTCTTCACCACAACATTAATTCATCTGACCTACATCTATCGATCATCCACATTTATTCAAAATGCAAAAGTCTGTTCAGCAATTCGCAAAATGATCTACGACATTCACAAAGACTTTAGGTATTCCACAGAGTTCCTATCTTTCCTACGTGACCCAGTCCCTAGACAATGAACCGCTATATGCATCCATCACATACGTCAAACTCCAGACGAATCATTGTCGATGGATAAGAATGATACTGATGGGAATTCATAATTCCAAAATGTGAATAATTTTCCTATTCCCTGATCTGACAATAAATTTCCGGGACGAAACCTGAACTTGCCATATCATTTGATCACATATATATATATACAACTAGTTGGTTGGATGTCAGCTTCAGAAAAACTCAGAATTCCAAGAATGTTTGTATATATATATATATATATATATATATATATATATATATATATATATATATA
>JAYMFT010272884.1:0-24183 GCA_038088735.1 Panulirus argus
TATATCGTTAATGAGACGGTCTTAGGGCCTTCAGTTGCCCCCGTGCCGTCTCAGCTGACGTAACAAAAAGAAAAATAAAAGACTTCGATCCTTGAGACAGAGGACGCTGCCTTCCCCTTTAATGACACAAGTTCTGCTGTCTCCGTTCGCGTCACTCGCAATCAACACCGTCTCAACCTTTCTCTCTCTCTCTCTCTCTCTCTCTCTCCAGCCACATGACGACTTGTGCAGACCCAAGGACCTCCCGCCCGTGTGACCCCCGAGTCTGGCCGCCCTCATATACGCACCTCGTGTATTCATATACTCTTGAATCATGAATTTCGGCCGGAGTGTTGGTATCATTTCTTCCACGACGGTTTCTTCCCAGTGCTCCATCCCCACGCTAAAGTGACGTGAGGGACTCACTCTCTGCACCATCATCAGGTGACTGGGCCAATAACACGCAGAAAAACACACACACACACGCGCGTGCGCCTCCAAAACACAGACACTGACGGAAAACCTGGGAAGGAACACAAGGCTGACACCTGCCACCTAATCCCGGACCAAAAAAATCCAATAAAACTCTTTTATTTTCGGAGAGTGACACCTGGCACCACCCTGACCTACACGCAGTCCAATACAACTGTTATTTTCGGCCAGGTTAATTGCCTCGACCAGACCAGGGAAGGAAGGTGAGGGAGTTGTCGAGAGAGAGAGAGAGAGAGATGGGGAGAAATCGGAACGACATTTTCTACAACAGTTCTACGGATGTATTCCCGGACGGCCATCTGGGGCACAGACAGACGGACGAATGTCTACGGCTGGCACGGGCAGGTGTATATACGCCCATCTCACGCTACCTGGAAAGGCATGGACACCACGAGTCAGTCAGTCGAACGGGTCAGGGCGCCACCTCGAAAAGCCAGAGGCGATTACGAGACACGAGCGGCCCGAGTCGTAATCCTCTCAGATATACACAATACAGAAGTACGAGAAGAATTGAAGCAACGGAAAAACCGGATTCAGGTGCGTTAAAAGATAATGATCATGACGGATTCAGGCGTGTTAGGAGACAGTGAGCAGGTGATGATTATCGACGTTCAAACACTTTATTTCTGTACGCACCGCGGAAGAAGAGACTACACCTTTGATCGAAGAAATATTACGAGGGATGAACCGATCGATCGTCCAAATCCTCTCTACCTGAAGATGACATCCTACGACAAGATTTCCATACTGAAGCAGTTAAGGAGGAAATCGGGGTCATGTTTAAACAGATCGCTCAAGTCAGGAATCACAAGAAGAAATCACTGCAGGTGGCAAACGTGACTCCGGTATTCACAGACGGCGGGAGTCTTCAACCCGTTTCGTCCGCTCGGCCTCAGCACCAGCTGCGGCAGTAAGGCGTTCGACGGAGTTCCTCGTGAGAGATCAGTACGCATAACAGGGACACGATGTTTCAGTGGCAGGGCGCACAGGGTTGGCATAAATGGGTGGAAACCAGAGTGGGGGGGTTGGTGACTTGGGACGGTCCCCGACCATCCGTCCCAGGACCTCTGTCACTGGATATATATATATATATATATGTGTGTGTGTGTGTGTGTGTGACTTAAACATGTGTGCCACCAGCAACATCAGTAAATTTGCTTCCGACGCTAAAATAGGAAAGCAAATAAATTCCAGTAAAAATTCTTTAGGGTCGTTAAGAGTTTACAAGTATGCACAGAAAAGTGGCGAACGAACCCCAGTAAAGACAAATTTAGTGCTCACTTAATGGGAATGATAACAGAGATCCAATGTATCAAATTAAAAGGAAATATATTGACGTATCACCAAGCAAAACTCTGCAACACTGATAAACGCTCCCCTTAAATCGAGGTAACGCGGTATAAACGCCCGAAATAAAGCCAATGCAAAGCTGCAATTTACTTCTGAAAAGCGAACCATCAAAAGTGCCAATATCATCATAGCGCAGAGCTGTGGTGGAGCCACGCCCTCAGTACGTGGTGCAGATCTAGCCACAGTATCACAGGGTGGACATAAATTCTCCTCCACAACGACACCACATGATTTTCCTGACATTACAAAATCTTTTCCCGACGTGAGAGACTCGAGACGCTATATTTGCATATCCGAGAAAGGCGTCGAGTGTCGGGTGATACGATCGACATGTACTCGTGGGAGGACAATGGAAGGGTCTATCAACAAAATAATATCCATTCATCAAGGACTCTCAAAGGAATCGTTCTAAATTTTCATGAATCTGGATTATACAACGTTCACTCAAGATCTGGTGGCTGGGCGGACACAGAGCTTAGCTGCTACTGGTGGACACAAGGAGGCGAAGAGCTTGCGTGGAGTTGGGAGTCGCTTTGGTTACCAGACAACAATGACCGGCCGCCGGCAGAGCATCTCCAAGCCAGAGGGTGGCGGGCGACCAGTCAGGCTGCTTTTAATAGCCTAGCCTACTTTTCATTGCCATCTATTGGTTTCTGATGGACATATCAAGGAACTGCACAGTTTAGGATAAATGTAAAACATCTCTTTATATTTTAGGATCTTCAGACGTAATTACTGTTGGTCAAGACTTGAAAATCTGACGATTGTTATAAACACTCACTGCCCCCCCACGTCACCTGCTCTGGAAACGCCGTACCTTACCCGTTCACGACACCTGTCAAGTCTGTTACATCATATTATAAGGAAAGGTTTTCAATATATCATCACACTGGAGTAAGAAGGTGTGAAATAATGTGGAGTAAGTTCGAGTGTCGGCAGACTTTTGGCACGCGCCGACCTAGTTTCCCGCCATTTCTACATTTTCAAATATTTCCTCAGCCATAAATAAAAAAAAAATAAGAGGTGGTATAAAACATTTCAAGAATAGTATCTGATTAATCTTGTATCTCCCGGAATATAGTGACCCATGGAAAACGCACCGTGGTGAACAGATATGAAAATATCAAACTGACGATCTGAAAGCGCGTGTAATGCGCTGGTGCCAGGTGTAATAAGCCCTTTGAACTCCTAATGTCGAATTTGCTTATTTTTTTTCATTGAGTCATGTAAAATAAAGCCAGACACAAATGATCTACAAAAATTCCGTAAACTGGTAAATAATAATTATCTACAGAATCATGAAAACTGGCAGCTAACCAATATTTACAATATGAATCCAAACAATTGGCAAATTGCATTATGAGACAAATCGCGTAACCTTGCTGACTGAAAACACCTACACGTCCGCATTTACTTGAAACGTCACTCATCGTTTTAAAAAACTTTATGATCAACTTTAATTATCTCTGATAACGGTAAACTTTTTAAGCTAATTCCTACCTCTTTAGCTTCGGAAATCATTCCATATTTAAGTTGGCTGCTTATACTGCTATCAATTTACAAATAAAAATATATATACTGTTGAAATAAGAAGAGCTGGTGATTTACCATGCCCCTCAGCTTTGCTTTAACAAGTGAGCAACCTTAATTCTAACGTTTCTCGGCTCCAGCTATCAGAACTGGGCGAACAGGGTATAGCAAGCTTTCGGAAAAACACTTATTTGGAAAGATATGATACCGACGAGAGAAAATGTGTTGCCAAATAGGACAGAAAGTGGAAAAAAAAAAATACAGAACATTTTGATGGCTGTACGACAGGATTGGGTGGTTGCCTCGCAGCATGGGGCCAACTCACCCAGTGAAGTTGTCTTTCATTCTTAGGCTATAATAATAACAAAGGCATACGTACCTACCCTAATCTGCCTTCAAAACTGGGACACCATCACCTGAGAGAGACAGACGGACACGTCCATTCCCGTACTGTAAGTGTCCTACGAGGTGGGGGGACACCGTCACCAGACAGACTCAGACGGACACGTGTATACAAACACTCCAGGTGTCCCTATAAAGAGGGTTGGGACACCTGGGGTCAGCCATGCATACCTACCTTCAGTTCTCTGCAGGGCACGGAGACCACCACCAGCTCCTCCAGGGGCGTCAGGTCCCGAGAGAGGGCCCTGGACCTGCGGCGGGGGGTGGAGCGGGGGCTGGCCCTGGGAGAGGCCCTCGGGCTGGCCCTGGGGGAGGCTCTAGGACTGCCCCTGGGGGAGGAGCGAGGACTGACGCGGGGCGACGAGCGGGGGGACACCATGGGACTGCCCCCCAGGTCCTCCCCCAGGTAGGTGAAGGGCCTGAGGCCCTCGCTGACTCCCACCCCGAGGGGGCAGCGCCCCTCCACCATCCCGTTCACCACCATGGGCGAGAGGTAGTCGGTGCGTCCGCGATCCAGCTCGACTTCGGGCCCCGCCGCCAGACCGCATCCGCGAGCAGCATCTACCGTCCCGTCCGCACCTTGTCGCAGGGGCGGTGATTAAGCCGCAACCCGCCGCATATCTCCTGGCTGCGCCTGCGGGAGTGAATCAGGGCGCACCGCGCCGCATGCTCGAACCTGCGGCTCACGGGGCGCGGGCATCTGGTGGGGCGGCGCCCGGGGAACAGACGGCCGGACACATCACCAGCGCCGCACCGCAGCTGTACTTACTCCCGACCGAAGCTTCTTCAGCTCTGTAACGCACGCACCTGGACCGAAGCTTTTAACGCTCTTGGGTTACGCACTTGACCAAAGCTTTAACACCACGAGTCATACAACCGACCACAGCTTTCAGTCTGTCTTGTATATCACATAAGGCTCCCCGAGTCACTGCCAAAGTCTGCCTGCCTTTCAACGCTTCATCCCACCAGCGCTGACTGTATCACGTCTCCGAGAAAAAAAAAAAGTCTGTTCATTTTCAGGTACATAAACTAGAGAAATCTGGAAGACAGTAATCCAGTCAATTTGGGAAAAATGACAAATGTGTGTGTGTGTGTATCAATACCCTTCAGGAAGGACAAGTACCTGGGCCACCATAAACTAACTAGAGTAACTCATTTGCCTTTGAGTGGATTACTACCAACCAGTCCGGTAGCACGCGCGCGCCTCTGTGTCGTACCAACAGACACACCACAAGCGTCCCCTGACCCCCCGGGCGCGCGTGGGGCAGAGAAGTCCACTTGCACAGGTACGTCCAGGAGTGTGTGTGTGTGGGGGGGAGGGTCAATACAAGTACAAGGGACACCTGAGACTGACGAGGGCAGTGCTCCCATACGTGCAGGTGAGCGGAACAGCACAAAACAAGCGCAGGTCCACAGCAGCATCATGGGACTTGTACCTCCCCCCTCCCCCCATCCCGTGGGACGCCAAAAACTGATTTGGACGAATTACAAGCGCCGTTGTCTTCGCCCACTCTAGGCAATCAACACCCTCTGCAACCCCGGCAACCACAGGGGGGGGGGGTGTAACACACACACACACACACACACTCTTACACCCTCTACGTGTAGCGGAGGACCGCGCGCTGGGGAGACTCCTTGCTCCCCGCCGGCTGCCTCATAAACACTAATTACGTGGAAGATGTCGGCTGCAGCCAAAAGCCGCTGCTTATGACGCCGGCCCTGCCGTGTCCCGGCACCGTCCACGGGGTGTCCTGGGACATCGTCCACGGGGCGTCCTGGTAAAGCCCAAGAAGCCACGCTACACCGTCCACGGGGCGTCCTGGGACACCGTCCCAGGGGTGTCCTGGTAGAGCCAGTGAAGCCTCGCTACACCGTCCACGGGGTGTCCTGGGACATCGTCCACGGGGGCGTCCTGGGACAGCCAGTGAAGCCTCGCTACACCATCCACGGGGCGTCCTGGGACAGCCAGTGAAGCCTCGCTACACCATCCACGGGGCGTCCTGGGACAGCCAGCGTGTAGCGACTCCATCCATGCTGGGTACCGAGGTCATAACTACCCTGGTTCCCCTGCGGACCAATGAACGTGCAGCGGCAGTAGTTCCCACCACCAACTACCCCCTGGCAACCTTGCTCTCCCCCACCCCCCGAACGTGGTGCCCCTCCACCCTCCCCCCCCCCCCCCCCCGAGGCGTGCCTACCTAACCTAACCCAATCTTCTCGGCCGCACTTGGCTAATGGCTGGAAGCGAAACCGAACCATTAGCATCGCGTCAAAGATCACCCGGCTTCAAAGACCAGCTGGTTCGTGACTTAATCGCTCGCTCTTAACAGGCCCGGTTATGGTCTGATGAGGAGACGACGGCCAGTAGTACCGGACCCCTTTGCTTACAAACAAGCAGCGAATTAACGTGGGATTTATTTTCTTCTTTTTTTCAGCTGAGACGGCGCGGGCAGCTGAGGCCCTAATCAACGCAATCCCATTAACGCTATATATATATATATATATATATATATATATATATATATATATATATACCCTAGTCTGAGCCAGGTACCCATTCTATCGACCAACCCCTTGGGGTGGATGAACAGCTGGGTTGACTGTGGACCGACCGCCTCAACCAGGATTCGAACCTACGCTTTACGCGACCCCTGGGCGGCTCGTGAAAATGCGTCACCGCTACCGACCGCAATTCTTCGACCCTTCCCATTGTAAATCTGGAGCCGGAATGCCGATCGACCGACGCGAGAAACCTCGAGCAACGCGCGTGTCATACGACACCTGCCTTGGGAACGATCGGGTCGAGCCAGGTGCAACGCCGTGGGAGCGCGCCACTTACTTACTTACGGCGGCGAGGAGTCCGAACCATCCGTCATCAAGACAATGGCACCAGACAGTTACACATGCGCCCTGGCGATCGTTACGCCCCCAAAACATCACAAATATATCAGACTGAGTTTGTTTGTTCCCTAATGAAAGCGACTGGTCGTTCCGGGGATCATCAAAACAGTCCAAACGCATTACTCTCACCACGACTAAGCTGAACACGTACTGTCGTGACAGCTAAGCTGGACACGTAACGTCATGACAGTTTAACACGTATTGTCGTGACTGCTAAGCTGGACACGTAACGTCATGACAGTTTAACACGTACTGTCGTGACAGCTAAGCTGGACACGTAACGTCAAGATAGTTTAACACGTGTTGTCGTGACAGCTAAGCTGAACACGCGTATTTTCATGTCTGTTGAGCTGAACATTTCGGATCAGAACCACTGAGCCAAACAAATACTCTCAAAAAAGAACTAAGCTCACCCGCGGGAAGCCTGATCAGGATCTGATAAGCCAATATTAATCACCGAAGATGTGACGCATATTCCCACGTCCATGGCTAACGTCAATCCCAATCTCCACCAAACCGCACTCATAATACACACAATATGGGCGAACCAATGCTTGTGTTTATTCACACATGATTACCCCAGCACCGCTTTCCGAAAGGGCTCTGGCGTTATCCCAAGACCCCCTTTTTAAAGGGGACTCCTGCAGCTCCGAGGCTGCGCTGTACTCAGTAGCAGGGGGGGGGACAGGACTGGACTCTTGCCAAAAGCGCGGGAAGCTCTCTGTTGTAACCCCCCTAAACGTTCCGCTCCCCGACCTGACTCTATTCAAAGGCGTGACTGTAAAAATCGCACTGCAACACTCCACTAAGAGAGGCACCAAACTTCCGTGGCGTTTTTCCCAGTGGACCTTTTTCTATAAGCCAACACCTGTTGACCACGAGAACAGCACAGCACAGCACAGCACTACCCGTCGCCACCCACAACTGCTGAAGGAGGACGTTCCCACAACCGGGTCCATATAACGCGAGGCGATAACCCCACGGGGTCCCGCTCCAACAGCCCGGGGTGGGATGTGTACACAGAGTCACGCCCCTCCTGACATCCCTTCCCATCTCCGAAGGAGTGGACAACAGAATTTTCTTTTCCCAACCCCGTCAGTTTCCCCCCCCCCCTCTCTCTCTCTCTCTTCTCCCCCCCCTATCCCGTCCCTCTTCCCCCCCTCCTTCTCTGACCCCCCCCACGTCCCTGGGGTGCCCGGAAGACACGGCTTTTAACGCATAAGAGCCTCCCTTCCCCCTCCCCCCGGCCCAGCAGACCGGGAAGCAAAGGCGGACGCGAAAGTGCCATGAACCAATTACTTACCGAGATGATCCTTCAATGGGCAGATTTCAGACCGGGTCGTGGGTGGAACGGGTAAGAGAGAGGGTCGTGGATGGAACGGGTAAGAGAGAGGGTCGTGGATGGAACGGGTAGGAGAGAGGGTCGTGGATGGAACGGGTTGAAGAGTGGTTGATGGATGATGGAACGGACCAAACACAGGGGCGGTGGAACGGATGCATAGAGGAGGAGGAGGAGGAGGAACGGTGGAAAGAACGGATTAATCAGGGAGTGGACGACGGCAAACGGATCAAACGGACGGTCATTTGCAGGACGGATCCAAGAGCAGATCCCTCACGTGGTCGGATTACAGAGACAGCCGCGGGAGGGAGGGAGGCAGGGAGGGAGGGAGGAGGGGTGGCGTGCCGGATCACAGGCAGGGTTCGTGAAACGTCCGGATTAGAGAGGAGGTCACAGAATGCAAGGGATTAATACGGAAACGTTTTTTCTAAATGATCACTGGGTCATCCTGTACACGTCCACACGGGTCGGTCCTCCTGTGAGGAGGGGCGGGTCAGGTTCCCTCCTGCAGCACGGCTGGGAGCAAGGTGTGTCCCCCTCCCGGCAAACCCTGATAGGAGGAACCCACGACTCCCGCTTCTCAAATACGAACTTGATGTTATGCGGTGAGGAAGGCGCCTGGAGACCCACCAGGTGCTGTGGTTCCTTGTGGTTCACAGAGACTCCCATCTTCTTGCCGAGCACCGGATGCAAGAAGTGAATTGCAAGAGCAGGAACCCACGTTGCCTCAGACACAACTATATTTTTAGTAGTAGTAGTAGTAGTGGTGGTAGTGTAGTGGTAGTGTATTAGTAGTGGTAAAAGTGGTGGTAGTAGTAGTAGTAGTAGTAGTGGCTGTACACTCTTTTCTCAAAAACTAAGGGACTCCTGCTGCTACAATCCTGCGCTACGCTCAGTAGCAGGGAGAGGATGAACTCCTCTCAAGCAACGAGTTCTCTGACGACAATGTGTACTCTGCATCGCCGACTGACGGTGACAAAGACTGGCCAAGGGCGACTCTTCGCTCGGCCTGTAAACCACAAGGCAGGCCCAGTCCGAGTAACACCCCCTTCGAACTCATGTCAGCCTAGACACACCCATCCTGTCTGTCTGTCTGTCTGTCACACTCCCTCCGTAACTGTGCGCAGGAGTCGCCCTGATTAGCACGCCCAGTCCCACTGCATCGTAACTGAGTGTACGACATTCCCCCGCACGGCGGTGGCATCTGTATAATGCACAAGACCCGGGGGGAACGCGTGACAAGCCCACCCACGACAAAAGAGGCGCGTTGGACAACCAGCCCACACGGGACAAATCCGTCAACAGCAACGAATCCGTGAGGCTCTTCAACGCGACATCGAGCGGCAGAGAAGTGCATCAAGTTGAATGCTAAAGACCCCAGTGTGTGCTTGAGCCAGACCAATGTCCACCCGGCATGCTCGGCCGAGATATATATATGTTATAAAGTTACACGCAACACAAATATTCTTGTGGAATTTTGGGGCCTTGTCGGGGTAACACTTTGCCCTTCTAACTTAATTTAAAAAGGTATTCTTGCTAATGGCTGCAACGAAATTGCTTGTCCGTACCTCCGGACATCCAAACGTGTGCACACAACTCAAGTCTCAGGGACGCTGTCGCCCGCGCTGTGTAACGTCAGACATTCAGTAGGAAAAAAGATAAATAATCTACGTTATCTTCACGTTTGTCCTTCCGTCATTCACACAGTACGTCTCGAGGCACTTTAACCACGGACGTAACAAAGGTGTACACAAACCGATCACTAAAAGAAACATACTTTTACTTTGTTTTGCGGAGCTACAAATATCGCTTCCTTGTTTTCAACGTTTTCGCGAGTCATTTTTGTTATAAAGCTCCCGTCATGACGTTGTCCATGAATAACACACATCCTCCAACATTTGCTGTCTAGTCCCTTACTTGATCTTTAGGAAAATACAGTTCGGATATTCACACTACGGGGGTCCACGCCTCTCGCAATGTAGCGATTCCATTTCCGAGCGCCTTGGGCCCCGGCGCATGGTGTCTTCCGCGGACCGGGGCGGAGGTCGCTTTTCCTCACCGGCCTTCCTTTTTTAAGCCCGGGGCTTCTTGCTCTTCCGTAGTAGCAAAAAAATTCATAACGAAACTCCCATTCTTCGCCTTCTGGAGAAAATTACTGGAGGCGGCGAGGAAGAAGATGGAGGAGGAGGAGGAGGAGGAGGAAGCGGGAAGATGGAGACGAGGAAGAGGACTTCTTTCCCCTAGAGCCAAAGGTTGGCAATAATGGCGACGACTTGTGACGACGGACGGCAGAAGCGAGACTCGGGTTCCATCGCCAGACCCGGGCCGCGGCGCGGGGAGGGCACGAGCCCTTAAAGCTGTGAGGTGGATGAGAACGGCTCCCCCTCCCCCCCCTCCTCCTACACCAGGCCGTCCCCTGAGGGCACGGACCGGTCTACGCACAGGGGCACACTGCCGGGGCCGCCACGGGCCACTCATGCCCCCCCGGATGACACCCTGACGAGTCACGGGGGAACCCACCTCCCCAGTTACGGCTCACCCACGGAGGGAGGAGTTGGGTCCAAGCGCGCGCCCCAGGGGGTCCGTCCCCGCCTCCCTCTCCGTACCATAAGCCTTCCAGCGCCGTGTTGACAACAAACATCACCATCCTGCCGACCCCCCTCACGTGATCGGGGACGTGTCCAGGCACGCGCGCTCCTCTCTCTCTCTCACACCCCCTCCCCTCCCCTCCTGTGCCCCCAGACACGTATGCGTCCACAGTCAACCTTCAAAACCTTGTCTTGGTCTGGGAAAACCCCATGTAAGCAACACGTGATACTTCCTGGAATCCCGAGCATCTCCCTCGGTTCTTTCGCCTCCTTTCTTGCGCGGAAATCGACAGCTTCATGACGAACCCTCATGGCAACCATCGGCCGAGGAGCGCCGCATGCATGTCGAAAGAAATCCATTTATGGAAAAACTCGGCTTCCATGACTTCCTATTTCCCCTGAATCAATGCGGAATCCCAGAGCGAGAAAATCTTGAAAGGATGCTCGCGGGGTCCCGCCTGACAAACACTGCTCGAGGAACAGTGTCGTATGTCCTTAACCTGAATCCCTTTTCCCCGGCTTCCAGACCACAATATAGGGTCTTCACAGCGCCGAGGTCTTATGGCGGTCTTCTCTCCCGTGCGACTCACATCCGCTCCTCTTCTCTCTCTGGGATTTCTCGTGAATCTTTCATTGCGACCGTCAACATTTCTATACCGCGTGAAAAAAAATATGTTGTGGCAAAAGTCTTCGCTGTCTCAACTGATTCATAGACAAGTGTTCTTCAAATATGTAACATACTTCAGATTTCTTTGTGGGTGTGAGCTCTGTCTTAAGAGAAAAGGTAAGGTTGGGTAGATTGTTTTTATCGAGACTGCCAAAATGCATCTGACAGTACTGCATGGAAGGCTGATTAAGAAGTTGGAATACCACGTAGGAATAAGGAGGAAACTTCTCTGATGGATAGAAGATTATTGTTGTGGAAGGGAACAAAGGACACATATTTGAGAAGTGTTCTCCAAATGAGTGGTCACCAGTGGAGTGCCCAGGGTTCTGTTTTGGGACTGTTACTCTTGATCTATGTGAATGACTTGTCTGAATATGTTTGCAGATGATGCAAAAGTCATGAGGGAAGTGAAAAGAGAGGAGGGTTGCATCAGCTTACAAGGTGAACTAAACATATTCAAAGTTGGTCCCATACAAAGTTGGTCTAATATGTGGTTGATAAAATTCAACCCAAGCAAATATAAAGTAATAAGGATGGGACACATAGTGAAAGAAGGCCTCAATATGATTACTCTCTTGTTGGAAATAAGCTTCCAGATTGTGTGTGTGAGAAAGACTTGTTAGTCAACATCGTTCTTTACCTGTCACAAGAGTCCCACATTAGGAGAGTAATAAAGGAAACAAACTGTCTTTTGGTAAAATCAGAGTAACTTTCAAGGAAATATATAGCAGGTTGTTTATATGCATCTCATGTTTGGGCAGTGTACCTAAAGAACAGAGAGCTAATACAGAAGGTCCAGAGGAGGGCAACATAGATATACTAAAATTAAGACAGCTAAGTTACAGGGAAAGGCTAAAGGCTTTAAATTTGCCCATCTTAGAAGAGAGGAGTGAGGTGTGATGTGATCACAATCTTTGAGTTTTTAAAACAGATCGATGATGAGGACACTGAAATGTTCTTCAAGAAATGTAAGGATAGAGAACCAGAGGACATAACTTGAAATTAGACAGAAATATAAATTGTTTTAAAGTAATTTTATAAGTAAGGCTCAGATTTGGGTGTCTGAATGTATGTGAATGTAACCAAGATGAGAAGAGAGGAGAGATTAGTACCATGTTTGAGGAAAGAAACCTGGATGTTCTAGCTCTGAGTGAAACATAGCTCAAGAGTAAAGGGGAAGAATGGTTTGTAAATGTCTTGGGAGTAAAGTCAGGGGTTGCTGAGAGGACAAGAGCTAAGGAAGGAGTAGCACTACTCTTAAAGCAGGAGTTGTAGGAGTGTGTGATAGATTGTAAGAAAGTAAATTCTTGATTGAAATGGGTAAAATTAAAAGTGGATGGCAAGGGATGGGTGATTATTGGTGCTTATGTACCTGGCCATGAAAAGAAAGATCATGAGAGGCAAGTGTTTTAGGAGCAGTTGAGTGAGTGTGTCAATAGTTTTGGTGCACAAGACTGGGTATTGGATGATGGATGATTTAAATGCGAAGGTAAGTAATGTGGCATTTGAGGGTATAATTGGTGCACATGAAGTATTCAGTGTTATGAATGTAAATGGTGAAGAGCTTGTGGAGTTGTGTGCTGAGAAAAAGACTGGTGATTGGGAATACCTGGTTTGAGAGAAATATACACAAGTATACGTATGTGAATAGGAGATATGGTCGACAGGCATTAATAGAATATGTATTGATTGATAGGCGTGTAAAAGAGAGACTTTTGGATATAAAGGTGCTGAGAGGGGCAGCTGGTGGGATGTCTGATCACTTTCTTCTGGGGGCAAGGGTGAAGATTTGTAGAGGTTTTTGAAAAAGAGGAGACAATTTCGGGGAGAAGAGAGTAGTGAGGGTAAATGACCTTGGAAAGGAGACTTGTGTGAAGAAATAACAGGAGAGATTGAGTGTAGAATGGCAAAAGGTGAGAGCAAATGAAGTGAGGGGAGTGGCTGAGGAATGGGAGGCATTTATAGAAGCTTTGATGGCATGTGGAAGAGATGCATGTGACATGTGAAAGGTAAGAGGTGGGCAGATTAAAAAGGATAGTGAGTGTTGAGATGAAGAGGTACAGTTGCTAGTGAAAGAGAAAAGAGAAAGTGGCATGAGGTCAAGGGGAAGGTGCAGGGGGTTGAAAAAGGGGCAAATGAGAGTTGGGTTGAAAGAGTATCATTAAACTTTAGGGAGAGAATAAGATGTTTTGGAAGAAGTTAAATAATGTGAGGAACACAAGAGAACAAATGGGGATATTGGTGAAGGGAGCAAATGGTGAAATGACAATAGGTTGTAATGGAGTGAGTATTTTGAAGGATTGTTAAATGTGTTTGATGATAGAGTGGCAGATGTAGGGTGTTATGGAAAGTGAGAGTTACGGAGAGAGGTTTGGTGAAAAGAGAAGAGGTGGTAAAAGCCTTGCTGAAGCTGAAATCCGGCAAGGTGGTGGTTTTGGATGATATTGCAGTTGAATTTATTAGGAAAGGGGGTGACTGTGTTGTTGATTGGTTGATAAGGATATTTATTGTATGTATGGGGAATGGTAAAGTGCCTCAAGATTGGAGGAATGAATGTATAATGCCATTGTACAAAGGCAAAGGGAATAAAGGTGAGTGTTCAAACTATAGAGCTTAAGTTTGTTGAGTATACCTGGAAAATTATATGGTAGGTTATTGATTGAGAGGGTGAAGGTATGTACTGAGCATCTGACTGGGGAGGAGTAGAGTGGTTTTAGAAGTGGTAGAGGATGTGTGGATCAGGTGTTTGCTTTGAGGAATGTGTGTGAGAGATACTTAGAAAAAGAGATGGATTTGTATGTGGCATTTATGGATATGGAGAAGGCATGTGATAAGCTTGATAGTGATAAAAGTTTTTATCAAGGGTTTAAAGCGTGTGTACGAGTAGGAAGAGAGGAGAATTGTTGGTTCCCAGTGAAGGTTGGTCTGCGGCAGAGGTGTGTCATGTCACCATGGTTGTTTAATTTGTTTTTGGATGGGGTGGTGAGGGAGGTAAATGCAAGAGTTTTGGAGAGAGGGGTGAGTATACAGTCTGTTGGGGTTGAGAGGGCGTGGGAAGTGAATCAGTTGTTGTTTCCTGATGATACAGCATTGGTGGCTGATTGAAGTGAGAAACTGCAGAAGATGGTGACAAAGTTTGGAAAAATATGTGAAAGGAGAAAGTTTAGAGTAAATGTGAATAAATGGAAGGTTATTAGGTTCAGCAGGGCTGAGGGATTGGTAAGTTGGGATGTAAGTTTGAGTGGAGAAAAATTGGAAGAAAAGAAGTGTTATAGATACCTAGAAGTGGACTTGGCATCGAATGGAACCATGGAAGTGGAAGTGAGTCATAGGGTGGGGGAGGGGGCGAAGGTTCTAGGAGCAATGAAGAATATGTGGAAAGAGAGAATGTTATTTCACAGAACAAAAATGGGTATGTTTGAAGGAATAGCGGTTCCAACAATATTACGTGGTTGCAAGGTATGGGCTATATAGAGTGTAGTGCAGTGGAGGGTGGATGTGTTGGAAATGAAATGTTTGAGGACAATATGTGGATTGATCGAGTGTGGAATGACAGGGTAAGAGAGGTGTGTGGTAATAAAAAGAGTGTGGTTGAGAGAGCAGAAGAAGGTGTTTTAAAATGGTTTGGACATATAAAATGAGTGAGTGAGGAAAGATTGACAAAGAGGATATATGTTTCTGAGGTGGAGGGAACAAGGAGAAGCAGGAGACCAAATTGGAGGTGGAAGGATGGGGTGAAAGGGATTTTGAGCGGTCAGGGCCTGAACATGCAGGAGGGTGAAAGGAGCGCACGGGATAGAGTGAAATGGAACGATGTGGTATACCGGGGTTGACATGCTGTCAATGGACTGAGCCAGGGCATGTGAAACATCTGGGGTAAACCATGGAAAGGTCTGTGGGGGCTGGATGTGGATAGGTAGCTGTGGTTTCGGTGCATTACACATGACAGCTAGAGATTGAGTGTGGGTGAGTGGCCTTTTCATCTGTCTCCTAGCACTATCTCACTGATGCAGGGGGTGGCAATTCTATTTCCTGTGGGGTGGGGTGGCATCAGGAATGGATGGAGGCAAGCAAGTATGAATATGTATATATTAATATTCATGTGTATGTATATGTATATATATATATATATATATATATATGCGTATGTTGGTATGTATATGTTTTTACTGTGCATATATGTGTATGTATGTACATATGTGTGTATGTGAGTAAATACATCATTCTTGTCTGTTTCCTGGCACTACCTCACTAATGCGGGAAACAGTGATCAAGTATAAAAAATGAATAAATAATATATATATATATATATATATATATATATATATATATGTGTGTGTGTGTGTGTGTGTGTGTGTGTGAAATGGTGAAACATCGAGGGCAAACCATGGTAAGTTCCAAGGGGTCTGGATGTAGACAATATAATTCTTTCAAACATCCTTTTCTAATTCTAAACACTCATTCTAATTTCCACCACATAATCATTTTTTGGGTCACTGAAATTATAAATTCAGTTTTGACTGTCTGTATATCATCAAAAGGATAGCTCACCATTACATGATCAATGAAATATTATATATAAATATCAATTAATTACCTTTCCTTTGCTTCAGTTTCATTCCCAGTTGCTATATATGAAAGTCTTCAAACCTTGATATGACTACTTGGCAATAGCTGCTTGAGATCATATTTGAACTATGTAAGTGAAATTTACAAATACTAAATTAAGCTTCCATCTTCCATTCACTGGCATGTCTGTTACACTTTCTCCATGTTCTCTCCACTCAAACACACACTACAACTAACCTGTTTATCTCCCATACTACACTTCATATCCTTACTTTTATCACCATTAACTCTAAATTTTTCTTCTCGATTCTGATTATAACAGCTTACGTTAAACACTAATAGCTAAAGATGGCCATTGCTTTTATCTGAAGTTAATCATAGCATTTGAGAGGGGAACAACAATCCGAGTTTTACAAACACATTGGGTGCGTTCAGATGTCTACCTTTATCAAGGTCTTGAATTAATAATTTCAAAACCTTTCCAGTGTAAGGTTAAATTATCATATCTCTAAACATCTTAACTTAAGGTTTACATTGCCAACCATACGAAAAACATGACAGAGATAAGTAGTATATTGTACATTTTCCGTACATATAAGAAATAACATTGAGAACTTATCAAATGCAATCTTTACATGTTAAAAGCGCATATTTAATTTCTACATTTAACAATATTATAATACTATTTTTCAACCCCACATATTCCCTGTCCCTCATGATCCCTACCACTTACAATATAATCATTAACACAAAATAGTTTCAAAAGGTAGTACAGCACAATCCCACACTCTCATGTAATGCCTTTGAGTAGCACCAAAGATTCCATTACATAAAAGCAAAGACATCAAGTCTATAAACGTGGGGTCTCTATTCCCATACTCAACATATATACTCACGGAAATATAAGGAATCCAATAGTACCACTTTAGTTACAATCCATCAATTAAACCGTGTGCATTTCTTAACACATAAATTGCTATAGTATTCATTACTGTACCATGTTTATCAATAATGCTCCAAATCACACTCTGCCACTCATATTCTATTTGAAAATACCATCAAACACTACCACAGGAAAACATGATAAATCAGATCCTGGAGCTAACAGAGCTACAGAGATAAACTAATACACAGTATCTTATCGGTGATGTAAAACACCTCTCCGAAGATAAAAAGTTTGCTGACATTTGCAATTATTTCCACTTGTTACTTCTATATGGTGACCTTAAACTTCATATTTAATTAAATTAAATGACTCTTGAAGCCAATTTTCTATTGCAATCGTTCATTGTGCCTTGCAGTGAAACTGAATAATTACCCAATTAACCTCCATACCAAACAATGACATAATTGATAGTTCGTGCCCGCACTCATCATGTCCCCATTCCTTGTAGTCACGATCCTTATGCTTTCAAAAAACATGAAGTTTACCATCTTTAAGAAACTGTACACAACCTTTCCAAGCGCTACGAATCGTGACTATGATACGTGAATATTGCAAAACGAAAAAAATAAAGAAAACCAGGCAGTGGTATTTTCATATGACAGTCTGTGTATATTAGGCGCGCACTATATACAGTGATTATCACAACATAGTCACCACCAGAAGTTTTCGGGTACTGCAAAGCAAAATAATCGTAATACACCTACTTTTGACTGGTTTATCAACTGATATCAGGTTAACACCTCTAACATCACTCACAACACAAACAAGTCAGCCCACGACTGAGTATGTGGTTCTATTGAGAAATTGTGAAAGTTGCTATAAATATTCCTTATCTAAAATACAGGTAATAATTCGCGATCATATAGTACTGTAAAAGTCACCACAATATAATGGTTTAAAATATTCGAAGATTATCTCATCATACATGATAATAGTTAAGAATTGTAGACATTATTATATCGCTGATCTGTTCCTACAAAAATGATGATTTAGAATATTTTTGTGATTGCTATACAGCAGCATTATGCATACACAATGATACAAATCATTTGTTTGTGTTTTTCTCTACGAAATGTGTTTGTTTACTGAAGATGGCAGCGTCCGGGTCGACCGTGAGTCATTATATATGTATATTTTTAAGATTTGGTGGAGACTGACGCTATTACACAGTATGGCTATGTCGGTTCTTATACAGAAAGGATCGGAGTGTAAATTATGGAGCCGCGTCTTTGAGTAAGGTTCGAAAACTAAACTAAAACTTACTTCCCAAATTATTTAACTTTTGGTCAAATCTCTCTTAAGCTACGCACCGATACTAACTCTGGATATTGAAAGACCTTGTTCTGTAATATTAAGCTTGTATTCAGAGGGTAGAATAAGAACTCAGTGTGATTTCGAATGCAAGATTTTGTTTTATAGTATTACGTGAGGCGTTAGTGGAGAAGGTTATGTATACCAGCGAAAATATAAGGATTGATATCGTAGAACCAAGACAGACACTATAGAGTTAAAAAACCCTCTGCCAACCTCACTTCCAGTGGAAGCCAAGATTGATGGTAGAAATAGACTTTTGGTGCTGTGGTCTTATGTTGGGAACTACAGTATGTTGAAAGACTGCTCGTGAAGAGGTTGGGCAATGATACAAGTACAGTATTTGATTTTATTTGAAACATCCTTGTAAACTGTATTTTAGCCTTTTGTATGCCATACATTTGGTAAAGATACACTGTGTATAACACTTGTGATTTTATAGTGGCTATGGGAGTATATGACATTAAAATAGAGAATGTTCATGTTATTGTAAGTTTAAAGTACTTTCAGGAATGATATGGTATCCCACTTTACTTCAGAAATAGATCAGATTTTGTCTTTAGATCCAGAATCATACAAGTAATATAGAGATCAATTAATCATTGTTTTATTCCACAGTCCGGGTTAGAATTCAGGCGAAAATGGGACCGGGATGAGTATGAATCCATTGCTCAGCAGCGCTTACGTGCTGAAAGGGATGCTGCCCAAGGTAAGTTATGTCTCTTAGTTCTTTGTCTTTAACTCATCCATTATTTTTGTTTGCTGTGCACAACAGTCTGTTTTTTATCCCCCACAACGTGCAGCTCTAGATTCCTTGCATTTTTATATATTCGTGTATTCATTTTTATCATACCAGGCTGTTGCTTATTGTCTTTCTAGTTGGTTCTCCCATCACCCTGTGATACAGTCTCACCAAAGGTGTATGTCACTTGCAGTGTAACCTTATGCAGGCAGAATCCAGTAATACACATATATACATACACAATATGGTGTTACCAAGTGCTACCTACAAGAGGATTCTAAGCGAGTGAAAAGTCGCCTTTGATGAGATTATCACAGGGAGTATAGTCTCATCGAAGAGCTTCTCCATCCAAAGAAATCCATGTTTCCCTGTTTTTGGAAGTAATGCAACCTTGGGCTGCAGGAGACTTTAGAAAGAAGCCCTGGATAACACCTGGACATATGTAAAAATTGTTCCTGGGGTAATTAAAGGAAAAGTAAATAAATACACACAGTATTACCAAGGCTGTACATATTTCCTCTGTTTACCATCGAGAGTGGTATCACCTGTTCTGACGAAAAGCAGTTTACAAGGCTAAAGCCTAAAGTGTGCTTATGGTACATATTTCCTTTCACCCGATATTTATGTAGGTACTAATTATGAAGAATCCCCCATAACAGTAGCTATAAGAAAAATATTATAACTCTAACACAATGAATTGAAAATTAATTCAGGAAAAAACTTATTTTTGATATATTCAACTTTTATAGCACAAAACCAGAAGGCAGTCCCTGTGAAGCGCGAGTTGCTGAAACAACGTGATTACAAAGTGGACATTGACTCAAAGCTTGGAAAAAGTCAAGTCATTACTAAGACTACACCAGCATCACAGTCAGGAGGGTAAGCTTGTTTCATGATTACTTTACTTTTAAAGTTTTGAATTAGACAGATAAGTGGTAGGTCTTTAAGTGTATCTACGTTACTTTAGTGAATTATCTGCTTTGTGTTTTCACATAATCATCTAGATATGCAGAAATAGACAGAATAGATCATCACAAATGGTTCAGAGATGTTGCAGTCCATTCAGTGGTCAGATTCACGAAATAGATTACAGAGTTAGAGGCCATAGTATACAAAATGAATCCCCCCAAAATTCATGCCTTTATGCAAATGATTTCCACCATGAAAGGGGAGGAGACTAAATTTAAGTCAACTTTTTTTTTTCCATACTTTTTCCTTCAGTGTTGTACCATTATGCTGTTTCTAACACCAGCAGGGATTTTCTTCAAGCAATTTGTCTGAATTTGTCTTTGCATATTTCAAAATCCCAGGAACAGAGATTTGACAGTGTTTTAGAGCGCATTGTGAATAACAAGACTGTGAATAACAAGAATAAAACCATCTATGTCTATTGCATTTAGAATGTTTTATAATTGTTTCCAGGTATTACTGCAATGTGTGTGATTGTGTTGTAAAGGATTCCATAAATTTCTTGGATCACATCAATGGCAAGAAACGTAAGTTCCCATATTTCTAAAGTGGTGTAGAAAGATTAGTCATAAGTAATTTCAAATATACAGCATCTCCAAACTCCTGTCTTTCTTCCCCTAGTCATACCAACTGACATTCTTCAATATTCCCAAGCTCACAGTTGTGATGCCAGATTTTTGCAACAAATACCTTATTAAATAGTGTGCCTTTCCACTAACTAGCAAGGTGACTCATGTAGTTTGTATTTGACATATTCCACTTCTTGCTTATGTATCTTTAGAAATCCTACTCATGTTAATATTTATCACCCATATTCTGGCTAATCTTCATGTTAGTAATCACCACTAACATTCTGCCTAATCTTCATGTTAATAATCATCACCCACATTCTTCCTAACCTCTGGTTTTTACCTTCACTTTATTTTTACTATATATGTATAGACACTTTATTTATACTGTATATGTATAGAAATTTACAAAGTATCAACTGTAAACAAAACAAACCTTATCCACCTTCTTCCTTACCTCTGGTTTTTACCTTCGCTTTATTTATTCCTTTTATGTAATTTTCCAAGGACCATCTGTATACATATGTCCAAATCATCAAAAATTTCATCCTGGTACTGTACTAACTACTCATTTCCTCATTGACTTATATTAAAAATGTGAATTGGAGCATGTATCATTACAGCACATTCATATTACAATACAAACTTATTGTAACTGAAAAAACAAATACCGAAGAAGTTTCGTCTATAAATGTGTAGCATACTTGAAAGTTCATTGATCATAAGCCCATCCCAACTCGTTTGCTAGCGACTCTTTCTCCATCAAATAAATTCATAATGTGTAAGATATGTTAATATTTTCAGTATTTGCTCTTCAGTGTCTCTTTTGTCAAATATTAAGACTTCCCCTGAAGTGTGCCTTGATTGTTCTTTAATACTTCATTGCACATGACCACTAGAGAATGGATATGACTGAATGCAGTTCATTGATAAAGTGACAGCTTTTTACTTCATCTGGGAAACACTTCTGATATTTATGTATTTCAGTACACAGCATTTTACTTCATCTGGCAAACACTTCTGATATTTATGCATTTCAGTACAAGATGTCTACAAAAAACAAAAAACAACCCACATTTTCATAGTAAATGTTTCATATATCATTATTCATACTATTTCACTATTTCCTAATGTAGGATAGAAAGTTCTCTATATTATGAAAGTGTGTCATCATTGTTTTTCTTCCAAAATAGATCAAAGAAATTTGGGGATGTCAATGAGAGTCGAACGATCATCGCTTGAGCAGGTAAAGAAACGGTTTGATTTAAACAAGAAGAAACTAGAAGAAAAGAGAAAAGATTATGATATAGAACAACGTCTACAGGAATTAAAAGAAGAAGTAAATATCAAAACTTGACTTTGTTGTGACATTAAGAAATGTATACTTTTTTGCAGTAGTATACTGAGATTCACAGAATGAAGGAATGATTTCTACCTTTCCAAGACTGTCTTTGTCAGCAGGGACTTGGAGTTTCTTTTTGGGTTAACTTTATTTTATTTTATTTATTTATTTTTTTTTTCTTTTTTTACATGTAAATAGATATGAAGCTTTTAGTTTTATTTTGTACTTTTAAAGAAATGTGAGGATATTGTGATAAACCTCTTTGCTTGCTAGACATTACTAGCCATACCTAACATCTTTCTTTTACTGATTAATTTCTTCAAGGGGATAAGGGAGAAAGAATACCTCCCACATATCTCGTGCATATCAAAAAATAGACGAGTTAAGACAGGTGGAAGTTATGGGGGGTTGAAATCCTGCACTCCCAATTCATTACTTTCTCAAAGTAGGAAAACAGGAATGAGCTCAGAGAGGACTTTTCTCAAAGATTCAGTGATTTGTTATTTCATTAGAGCTGAAAGTAGCAAAGTTATTAAAAAATATCACTTAACTTCATATTCTAGTTGCCCCATTTGTTTTTCATTTCACTACTCACCTCATTCTATATTTATCTGTCTATATCTCTGATGCCTATTCCCAACTGGAACTCACTCAAGGGGTTGGCCATGTCAATAGTCTCCATAACTGGTGAACTCTAATGCCACTTTTTAGGAACAATTAGGCAGGAACATTAGGCAGAAAAATTAGGTAGAACTAAAAGGTAGGAACATTAGGAAGGAGCATTAGACAGTGGTAGTCAGTAGGAACATTAGGTAGGAGCTTCTGCAAACACTGCACTAGAGTTGCCCTCTGCCAGTGGCCTGTTAATGGCGAGTCACTAAAGGCTAAGAAGCGGCACTGGAGTTCACTAGTTATGGAGACTCTGTTGCCGTGGCCACCCCCTTGAGGAACAGGTGTCAGAGACAGAGGTAGAGTGGATGTGGATTAAATGAGGTCATTATATTGTCTGTTCCTGGCTCTTCATTGCTAAAGCAAGACACTGGAAACAAGTAAATAAATAGAAAAAATCATAAGTTTGTAACACTATTCCCTCTATGTAACAAACTCTGTTTCTACACAGGAGGAAAAACTGAAGGAATATCGACGTGAGAAACGTAAGGAACGGAAGCGGAAGGCGGACTCATCTATAGATGAAGATATGGGATCAGGTGGAATGGATCCAGAAATGGCAAAAATTATGGGATTTTCTGGATTTTCATCATCTAAGAAATAATCACAGATAATACTGGGTATTTTCTTATGTATTTATTGTATTGTACAAGTGTGCTCAAAGAAGTCTCTTTTGTTACATTTTACAGATATGGTGTTATTCAGAATCTATACAAATTTCTGTGTACTTGTATTTGTCTATCCCCTTTCAATTTTATGCAAAAAAAGTATGGTTGTAGGCATTTTAAGAAAAATGTTTCTGAATTACCTCTGGCTGCTCATATTCTTATTAAAGTTTGTGTATTCTTGACACAGGAATTTGGCAAATGCTGTTATACAAGTTTAAGTAAACTATTTTGTCCATTGTGAATTCATTCAGTCCTTTTGCAAGTGTTCAAGAAGTTTTTTCATGACTGTTCACCCTTCCCCTGCATATGAAAGTAACACCTGCCAAAAGCAGACAAAAAAGGGCAGCCCCATTTGCTTACTTTCACTCTCTAGCTGTCATGTCCAAGGACACTGAAACCAGTCTCCCTATCCACAGCCAAGCCCCACAGACCTTTCTGTGGTTTACCCCTGACTGCTTCATATACCTTAAATAAGCCCACTGAAAGCATGTAGACCCCTATACCACATCACTTCAGTTCCCTCTATCCCATGCATACCTTACAACCTCCTGCGTGCTCACTCAAACTATCTTCCACTTCCTCCTGTATTTCCCATTTCTCTCTTTGCTCCACTTCAAACATGTGTTCCCTCTTAGCTAGGCAACCAACCTTTTCCCTACTCTTGTTATCTAGGCCCTTGCCTCACATCCAACCAGCACCACCGGCGCTACTATACCATTAAAGGTACTCATTTTTTACCCCATACACAGTGAGCTCTTTCCACACTCTTCACTATGCCCAAGACCTTACCCCCCTACCTACCCTGTGGCTTACTTCAGCTCTCATCTGCTGCCACATCCACTTTCAGGTATATTAAACCACTTGCTCCAAGTTCTTCAGGGGCATATACATGGGGGTGGAGTCACTTCCCTCAGTAGCTGCACAATATCCAATAACCTTAATAATGATAATTAATGTAGGGGATAGGGGTGTAAGAATACTTCACACGTATTCCCTGCGTGTCGTAGAAGGCGACTAAAAGGGGTGCGAGTGGGGGGCTGGAAACCCTCCCCTTCTTGTGTTTTCAATTTCTAAAGGGAAACAGAAGAAGGAGCCAGGCAGGGAGTGCTCATCCTTCTCGAAGGCTCAGATTGGGGTGTCTGAATGTGTG
>JAYMFT010272885.1:0-10601 GCA_038088735.1 Panulirus argus
CTCTCTCTCTCTCTCTCTCTCTCTCTCTCTCTCTCTCTCTCTCTCTCTCTCTCTCTCTCTCTCTCTCTCTGATACATTCTCAATGTTGTTCTTATATTGCATAATTCGAAAAGAAAAACACCAATTTATGAATATTCATTTTAATCACACGCTAACGATTGGTTGCAGTGAGCTGCTCTTAAGAGTACAGAGAGTGACGGAAGACAGTGGTGTGTTTGGATGTCACGTGCGGGGGCTGTGTCGCGTGCTGAAGGTTTCGCCCAAGTGTCATGTGCAGCGCCTCGCACGTCGACCTTACGTAAGGAAGAATCGCATATTTCAACCCTCCTCCGTAATCATCTCTGGCAGGTCTGCCCTCGTTAGTCCTGGTTCACATGAAAAGTGAAGTAATCATGACTACTTTAGATGCACGAGGTGGCAACAGTGACGTGGTTGGCAGATGTCAAGAGTGCCAGTAATGGCACGATGAATAAGCAGGAGGAAGGGGGGAGAGACGACTGTTGGCAGTTCCTCAGTTCGACGCTTACATGACGATGTACTGAATGTGTTGTGTGAGGTAGTGTGTAGGGTTGACAAGACGTGCGTGTGGCTACGGTACCGTCCACTGGTGTGTGGCGGTGTGGTACACTGTGCCACTGGACTGGACAGAAGCTCTGAATAACAAATAAACCTCATGGAAAAAAATGTATGTCATATTAACAGGATACAATCACAGTGTGAGAAGAGTGGATACTGAAAAGAAAAAAAAAATCGCTGGAACCTCCACTGTCACTGATTACAGAGGAAGTCCTCTGAACGCGTCATGCACACAGCCATGGGCCGGGTAGTTAGTGTATCTAGTCAGGTGGGAGGCTCTCGTCCTGCATGATCAACTTTTAAATCCCCTTCTGCTGCTGGTCCACACTCCGTAGTGATGAAAGGGTTGGACGAGGAAACCCACGTCTAGATAAAGATTTAGACAGGTTCCAGAATCACTGACACGCTTCTTGGAACACAGGCTTACTTGTGGAGTGTCACTTGTTAGAAGTGGTTTCCGATAGCGTTGCAGCAGCCGCAGTGTCTTGGCAGGGTCGGCCCGGACTCAACCCATCGTAAACACTGGAAATTCCCAGGAATAAGAATAGGAAATTCAGAAGGCCACTTGATTTAAAAGTCAAACCTGACTTAGTCAATGCCTAGACTTAATCTAGCATAACCTTTCTTCGTTCAGTACACCGTGTAAAGGATAATATTTACGACAACAAGGCTGTATGGAAATCGACAGAGATATTTCAGCATGAACCTTCTTATGAACAGGCTGAGGCTTTGACCTCCTCAGGGTCAGTTTTTCCTATCATGGATGAGGTTGGCCAAGTGTGGCGAGGGAGGCGGCCGCCCGCTGCTTGTCCGTTCCGTCAGGTGAAGAGCAAAAAGTGCCGCACATGCCATTGCCCGCCGCCCCTATCCTGAGTCTACACTCACTGGCACAAACGCTGCTTCTCATCTGTTATTATAATTGTTACCTCAACTGTAATAATGGCCCAAAACCATGAATATCTGATGACCTAAGTGGACGAACCTCATATTTACTGCGTTTCTTGTCAAAGGGTGATAAGTTTTCTCGTATGAGCTGTAAATATGTGTTCGGTTAACCATTACGAATTGTACTGGCGTGTGACGACAGTGACGGTACCCAGGCAGGAACATGAAGAGAGTATGACGTGGTTATTGGGTCTGAGGCAAGTGTTCTGTGGCAAAGTGCCGCGGTCCAGAGGACTGAGACCTACAGAACACTCGCTGGTTACCCTTAACCGATCTGAAAAACTTTTCTCATTTGCATCTTATGTTTCCTTTCATTCATTAAATTTTCGTCTCTGGTGAGAAATCTGCTCTTTTTAACTGCCTCGTGTAGAAGGCAGTGTCAAATTCTCTTTGTCATTTAAAACGCACAGTCAATGCTTCCATTATGATAGTTAGGCTACCACTCACTCTCAAAGAAGTAACTTACCAGCTTATGTTATCCGAGTCAGAAGTCTTACCTGCTTATGGTTTTAGTAACAACTAAGAAAAGGCAAATTTCTCACCTCAAAGACCTGGGCTGTCCTGCCCCCTCTGCCAACCGAGGGGTCCCCCATCCCCCTGTACACCCACTCCTGCAGACCCCGAGATCCTTGAATTATCCTAGAGTGAAGGCGGCGAGAACCCTTGAGGAGTGGCGTGGTCACCACCTTTGTTATAAAACAATAAAAGGAAGTCCTTCAGCAACCTCGCCTGATGAACCCAAGACACGTACCAAAGTGAAACCTGACCTTTGTTTGGGAATACATGCATGGTGATAACCTCTGCCAAGTCATTCATAATAAACTATGTCTCTCATGGATTCCCTTCGTAGAATTTCATAACATAAAATGCTGGAGGTGTGAGGCGTGTGGTGGTTTAATCGAGGAAGTAATGAAAGGGTAAGAGAGAGTTGTGGTAATAAGAGGAGGGTGGTTGAGAGAGCTGAAGAGGGTGTGCTGAAATGGTTTGGACGTGTGGAGGAAGAGCGTGGGTAGGGGTTGATGTCAGAAGTGGAGGGAACAAGGAGAACGGCAAGCGAAAAAGATTTTGAGCGATCGAGTCCTGGATATGCAGGAGGGTGAAAGGCGTGCACGGAATAGAGTGAAATGGAACGATGTGGCGTACCGGGGTCGACGTGCTGTCGGTGGACTGAACCAGGGCTGGTGAAGCGACTGGGGTAAACCATGGAAAGGTCTCTGGGGGGCATGGTTGTGCATAGGGAGCTATGGTATCGATGAATTACACTTTACAACTAAAGAATGGATGTGAGCGTATGCGGTCTTTCTTCGTCTGTTCCTAGCGCTACCTTGCTAACGTGGGAGTCGGCGATCAAGTATGGAAAAAAAAAATAGCTAGAAATTATGGACGACAAAGTGCCAGACTGATTAGCTAATTGCGCAGCGTGAGGGGAATTACACTTAAGGTTGATTACTGATGATAACCCCCCCCCTCCCCTCCCACGATACGAGTTCGGACAATAACGATATCAACTTTAACTTTATGTCTAGAATGACGTGGTATAACAATACTGATACATTTTCTTTTTTTTTTCTTTTTCTTTGCCAAAGATTTCAGGCCCCGACAGGAGCCTTTGATCTAAAGAAAAAGATGTTTGATCATTGTTGTGGCCGCTGGGCTGTAGAGAGAGACCCAGTCCCTCCTGTATCCACTCACAAGCATGTGTGATATGCTTGATTTTATTCGTCATGGCTGCATGACGCTGCTAACGTCCATAATGATGCTGGAGACTAGTGCCCTTGCTGCCGGCCATCACGTATGCGTCCGGCACCGTCACGCTTACGGCAGCCCTGACGTTGCCGGAGGCTGTGAGGTGTCGGAAGGGTGTGCCGCCGAAGGCCGTCCCAGCTCAACTGGCAGTGGTTTGCGTGAGGAAGTTGACAGGTGTGGAGACAGGTGGCGAGGCTCACGCGCGCTGCCGTCTGCTGTGGCCGTACTGACGGAGACAGACAGGGGAAGGGAGGCTAGGTGGGTTTTTTGGGGGATGTACGTACGTGAGGTCTTGCCTGATGTCATATGATGGGTTAAGGTCACCTGTTGAGGGGGAGGGATGCAGGCGTGGCCAACCGCAGGTGTACAGACCAGCTACTGGGTGAGGGGCGGCTTGTTCTCTGGTACCCGGCTTGATGAGAGGTGGCCCTGGAGGTGATGCCCCGTCAGATGAGAGGCAGTCCTGGGAATTGTGACACGCGGGGTGAGAGACGCCCGTCACGGCGGTACACAGCGTCGAGTCATCCTGTGGTGTGGAGGCCCTGCCCTCACCCCCCCCCCCCCCGGCAGAAGTTCTCACCGAATGACGACCTGACCCCAACCTGACCCCGACCTGGCCTCACCAGTTTCCTTCCTCTGATGCACCACTTCCTTTCAACACACACACTGTCTCTCTCTCACCTGTGTCCTGCTTTCCTCTTAGTCACCTTCACTCACTTACCCAGCTATGTCACCTCGTACACTGCCTTCACCTCTGTGTCTCCCATACTGATCATACAGCATTTTTCCTTCCACTTGTTCCGCCATATAATCAAGCACTTCCACTCCACAGCATACTAGCCATACTAGGCACAGCGCACGACACGCATGCAATCACTCTCCAGCTCACAAATGCCGACACAAACGCTAAAAGCAAACTAGATACCCTAAGAAGACTCGCTGGCATCAGTTTCGTACAAAAGTATCATCTGCGAACAATATAACCGCTCCACTCTAAACTACGCCACACCTTCCTGGTTACCCGCCCTTTCAGTAGTAAATGTAACAAGATATTACAAGCATATCTCCCAGTGTTGTCGAATGTTGTTTACTGCAGATTGCTGTTAACTGATCACGAAGTCTCTCATCTACCTCTGGTGTGTGTACTGGAGGCCAGTGATCTCATCCTACTGTTATTTAGAGTCTCGTGTTTAATTTCTACGAAAACGGAGTCGCGAATATTAGTCATATAATTATAAGGCCACTTTGGAGCAGCTCCCCTTGTCTACCTCTGACAGCAAATTAGTTTACCGCAAGGGTCAACAACACAACGGCAAGAAAAAGTGACTTTACTTCAGTTGGTACACAGCGAGATGATATACAGCTGTGGCGAGGCACTGGAGGGATTGTGGCATACGCGAAGGAGATTAAAGAGTAGAAATACTCAGAGACAACAGGTCTGGAGGAGAGAGAGAGAGAGAGAGAGACAGAGAGAGAGCTTGTGTGGCGACGGACGGGTATGGAGCATACTGTGTAGAAAGCAACCAGGACCAAGACGTGTTAAAAGACTGCTGGTATAACCAGAGAGAGGAACGTTATATTGTAGGTATGCCCAGAGAGAGACACGGACGGTTCCTCTACTGGACTGTGAGTGAAAACAACAACCGCCACCCAACGTTCCAAACCAAGGCTGCAGAGGTTTGCGCCTCACACAAGCACGTGATATATTGGATAAAGCGTTAGTGTTGTTGAGTTCCTAGAGTGAGGTATTATCAGGTGTGCGTGTTGTGGGTGAGGGTGTAGGCACGGGTGTAGCTGCTCCGCACGGAGTTGTGCTGCGCGCTTGCTCATGTTTACAATGAATTATTATTTTGTAACAATATATATTTTAATAGATACTCATATATATATATATATATATATATATATATATATATATTTATTTTACTTGATCGCTGTTTCCCGCGTCAGCGAGGTAGCGCTAGGAAACTGACGAAGAAAAACACATGAAACCAAGTTGATGGTAACTGGTAAGAGTGTTCACCTGAGGGCCTTTAAAGGAATGAAAATTCTTCCACTTATCTACCGTGGTACAAAAAATGGTGGATGACAACTAAACCTTTTCTTGAATGATTTGTAAATTACTTATTGCGTGAAGCTAGAGCACACTGTAAAGGAGCATCCACACTATTGGGCAGTGCCCAGCGGGCACGAGTGTTAAGCCCGTAATTGAGCGAAATCACCAGACACTGCCCGATGGTTTGACGCCGGGTCTAGAGCAACGGCGCTGCTAACCACAAAAGTTACCACTCTTTACACCATATAGTTTTCTACACTGTTCCTTTTTTTTTTTTTCCTTACGCACACAGCAATCAATATGCTACACAGCACTATTTTTTCTTTCAACTTTGCTGCGTGTGGTGATACCGCATTCGCGGCCTGCCGACCACCTGCTGGATGCAGTACGACTTGACTGCCCAACAACCTCAACAGTGTGGACAACAATACAGGCATGCACAATAGACTTTTCCCGGTGAGGGCACAACCCGCCGGGAACTGGCCGATAGTGTGGACGTGGCTTAACTCTGTTGGCCTCGATCCAAAGTGTAAAATATTTTTGATTTTATATAATTGTTCGGCACATCCCGAAATAAACCTTGTTTGGGAGCATTATTGGTTGTATTATTTCATACTTTAAGTTCTGTTATACGTTTGATAACACGGCAATATGTGTGTGGAATGAGCTGGCATGACTAGGGGCTGGGCATATGTTTACAAAGGGAATCCCTTAGGGGTCAATGTCTGTTTTCTGGCATTTTCTGAGGTCCAGCAGTGGTCAGGTCCCAAGGATCAGTTCAGTTTCAATACTTTATTCCTTGATAGAGTAAGTGGGATCCTAGTGCTGTCACTAGGTAACCCTGAACAATATTGCCAGAAGTATCTGGCAAGTGTCGCGAGTCAGGTCTTAAGGTTGACGGATTACAGAGGTTCAACCTGTACCTAGTTTAAAAAGAGTGTCATACATAAGCATATAATGATGAATGAGGCTAGTAGAAAGTTGGCATTATAGGATCATGTAATAACTGGTGGGCATGTAAAGGAGAAACTCTTGGATGTAAATGTGCTGAGAGGGGCAGCTGATGGGATGTCTGATCATTACCTGGTAGAAGCAAGGGTGAAGGTTTGCAGAGGCTTTAGGAAAAGAGAACATGGGAGAAAGAGGGTAGTGAAAGTGAGAGCCTGGTAGTAAAGAGGACTGCATTAAGGGATACCTGAAGAGACAAAACAAAAATGGAGAGTAAATGATGCTAGAGGAGTCAGTGAAAAACTGGAGGTATTTAGGGAAGCAGTGATTATATCAGTGAGAGAAGTGTATGTCAAGCAGATGATGGGAAGTGGACATGTGAGACAGGGTAGTGAGTAATGGGATAAGGAAGTTCAGTTATTGGTGGAAGAGAAAAGATGGGTGCATTGTTATTATTGAATGGAAGGAGTGCAACTCATTCAGAGGTACAAGAAAAAGCAGCAGGGAAGTCAAGAGGAAGGTGAAGAGGCTGAAAAAGAAGGCAAATGAGAGTCAGGGTGAGCAAATATTAACAAAGTTCATGGAAAATAAGAGACTGATATGGGAGGAGGATAATAGTGTGATAAAAACAAGAGAAGAAATGAGATCATAGGTGAAGGGGGCAAATGGAAACGTGGTGCCAAGAAGAAATGAGGTGAAGAAACAGAGAAAGTACTTTGAAGGATTGCTGAATGCATCTGATGATATGTTGACAGATGTGGGGTGTTTGAATCCAGGAGGCATGAAAAGTGATAGTCATGCAAGGTGGTGTGGTGAAACAAGAAGAGGTGAAAGCCTTGCTTTACATGAAATAGGGCATGGCAGCTGGAGTGGATGATACTGCTTCTGAATTTCTTAAGAAAGGGGGTTACTGTGTTACTGACTGGTCAGTTACCATTTTCAATGTATGTATGGATCATGGTAAGGTGACGGAGGATTAACAGAATGCCTGTGTAATGCCACTGTATAAAGGTAAGGGGAACAGAGGAGAATGTTCGTATTATAAAGGTATAAATTTGTTGAGTGTACCTGGTAAATTGTATAGGATAAAGGAGATTGAGAAGGTGAAGGCAAGCACAGATTATCAGATTAAGGTGGAATAATGTGGTTTTAGGGGTGGAAAAGGATGTCTGGATCAAGTGTTTGCTCTGAAGAATTTTTGTGAAAAATACTTAGAGAAACAGAGACCTGTAACTGGCATTTACGGAGCTGGAGAGAGCATATGATAGGGTTGATAGAGATGCTTTGTAGAAGGTGTTATAAATATATGCTGTGTGAGGAAAACAATTAGAACCAGAGGAATTTTTATCAAGAGAGTAAGTAGAGAGGAGAGTGAGTGTTTCTAGGTGAAGGTGGGTCTAGAGCATGGGTGAGACATGTCACCATAGTTGTTTAATCTGCTTATGGATGGGGTGTGAGGGAGGTGAATGTGAGGGTTTTGGGGAGAGAGGTAGGCCTACAATCTGTCCTGGGTGGAGTGGGAACCACTTACAAGGTGAGTTGGTCGTTGTTTGTTGATGACAAGGTGCTGGTAGCAGGTTCAAGTGAAAAACTGCAGAAGCTGATGTCTGAGCTTAAGGGTATGTAATCATAAATAACAAAAAAGTTATGAGGTTTAGCAGTGGAAAGACAGGTTAGCTGTGGTGTGAGTTTGAATGGAGATAAGCTGGAAGTGAAGTGTTTTAGATATTGTACCTGAAAGCAGATATGGCAAGGAATGGAAATGAGGGAGCTGAAGCAAGTCATACATTAAATGAAGTGTAGAAAGACAGGTTAATATGTGAGAGGGTTAAGATAAGCATGTTTGAAGGTACAGTAGTCACAAGTATTGTATGGATGTGATGCTTCAGCTCTAGATGAGAATGTAAAAAGAGGGTGAATGTATTGAAAATGAAATGCATGAGGACAACATGAGGTGTGAGAAAGGTCAATTGAGCATAAAATGATAAGATATGAGAGAGGTGTGGCAAAAAAGAAGAGTATGGTTGAAAAAGCTGAAGAGGGTGTTGTGCAATGGTTTGTACATATAAAGATAGTGAGTGAGGAGAAATTAATGGAGAAGGTATATGTGGCAGATATGAATGGTGCAAGAAGAAGGATGCAGAGGAAAAGGTTTTGAGTATTTAAGGCCTGAACATGCATGAGGGTGTATGGTATGCACAGGAGAGATTGAACTGGAGCAAATGTTAAACAGGAAGTGACAAGCTGTCAATGAACTGAACTAGGGAATATGAAGCAGTCAAGGTACACCATGGAAACATCCATGGGGCCTATTGGAAGATGGAGGCTATGGTTTCACTGCAACACAAGTAACAGTTAAAGAGTGGATGTGAGCAAACAAGGTAATTTCTTCATCTGTTCCTGTCTCTACCTTGCTAACACAGGAAATACCAAATAAGTATGGCAAAAAAGTTTTATCCAAACTACAATCCATTTAGTTTATGTAGTGTTCAGCTCTTGTGCATTCCCATACATTCTTTACACCATTTTGTTTATTACTTGTTCCTTTAGACAATCAGTGTAGCTTGTATCACTATTCAGTGAACTCAATTTTATTACCTTTCTTCCTTTCTTTTTCATTTTCATATTTTATGTATCTTGTAAGGATATGTCCTTAAACCTCTGCTACATTTACCTTTATTATCTAAATCTTTCTTGCATGTCTTAACAGACCATCATAATCCTTAGTTTTTCATTCTGATCTTCACATAAATATGCTAAGAATTTTCCAAATAAAGCACTGTGGGGTATTCAACACACCAACATAAAAATATCATTCTAAACACAGGCTCGGGAACATGCAGAAAAGTTAAACCAATGATTTTATGACTGAGCACCATGAACCTTTGAGTCACTTTACCAGGTAAGCCAAGTTTTGAATACCAAATATAACTATGAAAACTTGAAAATACTCACCATGTATGCTTTCTGAACTGTCGTGGGATGCTGTGATTTTACGTTTCTTGGACGATGGGGGTGTGCCTGGTTCACCCTCTTCCTCCCCTTCCAGGCTGAGTGAGTGCTCTCTAGAGTCCGTCAAAGAAGATCTCTGTCGTGTAACCTATTGGATAACTGAAGCCGTTAATTATCATACAACCAACCAGGAATATTGTATGATGCAATTAATCAATCTACATTAGTCACCAACTAATGTACTGCATTTCATTTAAGTTAAAGTTTCGAAAAGGAAGATTTTTCTCCACGTGTATGTCAACTCATTGATGTTTCTCTTCTTTTGGTTACTTTCACTGTGTAGCTCCAGTCACTGATTAGTTTCACCAAAGCTCCATTCAGTCCCATAAAGTATTTCTGTCTTTTCTTTTGGACTCTGGGGTCCTGATCTAGTAAGAAAAATCTTTCTCTTTATTTCTGTTCTCTCCCACTATGCAAAGTAAAGGAAGGGGTGTCTGATCATTTCCTGGTGGAGGGGAGCAAGGAGCTTGTAGTGATTTTAGGAAAAACAAAATGACATGGGTAGGATGGAACTGGTGAAGGTGAGTGAACTTTTAAAAATGGCCCATGTGTAAGATATATCCAAAGAGAATGGGTAAAGACAGGCATAAGGTACGAATAAATGAAACCACAGGATTAAGTGACGAATGGAGAGAATTTTGTTAACAAAGCAGTACTTATATGTGCAGAAGTGTTTTGTATGCACATGGTGTAATGTGGCACATGAAAGAGTAGTGATTGGAGGGATAAGGAAGATAAATTGCTAATGGAAAAGGAAAAAGAGTTGTATGAATGGTATCTACAGAGAAGGATGGTATACAAGAGAAAACAGATCATGAGGAATGTACATGAGCTAAAAGAGAGAGAGAGAGAGAGAGAGAGAGAGAGAGAGAGAGAGAGAGAGAAAAGAGAGAGGGGGGAGAGAGTATCACTAAATGTTAAGGAGAATAAGAAAATGTTTTGAAAGGAAATGAATATTGTGATGCAAAAAATGAGAGCAAATAGGAGCAACATGTTTGTTTGTTTAGATCGTTGGACTCTTGTTTTTGGTCCAACATGGGCCCTTGCCTGTTGGCGGCCCGTTTGGAGCAACAGTAATAGTAAGGGGAGCTGATGAAATAGTAATACGAAAGAAGTGGTGAAAAAGAGATGAAATCAATATTTTGAGGGACTACTGAATGTGTCAGATGTGATGTGTTTGGGATGAGGTGGTATGCAGAGCAAGTCATAGAAAATAATTTGGTGAAAACAGATGGGGTGGTGAAAGCCCTGCATAAGGTGTAAAAAAAAAAAAAAAAAAAAAAAAAAAAAAAAAAGAGAGAGAGAGAGAGAGAGAGAG